>VMDO01011625.1:0-65874 GCA_007922755.1 Pedetes capensis
GGAGGGGGGAAACATAGAGGAGGGTAAGGGGTAACCTATATGAATAATGCTTATCAAATTGCACATATGAAAATTGTCACAATGAAAATCATGTCAAAATGAATCACATTATGATGTACATTAAAAATTTCTAATAAAAAAAAGATTTAAAATATTAAAAAAAAAGTCAGCCATTGAAAACCCTATGAGAGTCTCTATGAGTCAAACCTAACTCGATGGCATCTAATAGCAATAACAAAGAATTTTCCTAGATTCATACTACATAAATTCTATATTCTGATTATTATGGATATTTACATTTGTTCCTCCTCATTTTGAGTTCTGCACATCAGCAAAAGGAGGTCCCTGGGGCTTTACCCCATTTTGGTCATTAACGTAGACTCTACTTTGTGGAGGCAACTCTTCCCTAGTTGTCTTTTGAATGCCTTCTAACCTGTAGGGCTCATTATCCAGCATTATATCGGACAGTGTGTCTCTGCAATTCATAGGGTTTTCTAGGCTAATTGTTTCAGGAGTTTGCTGCCAGTTCCTACTGCATAGTCCATCTTAGTATGGAATCTCAGCTGAAACCTGTCCACCATGCGTGATCCTGCTGGTATCTGTAATACATGTAACATAGATCTTAGCATCAGAGCAATGTGCAAGCCCCCACAGTAGGGCAGTTCAACAGGCATGTGGGGGTGCTTATTTTGAGCATCACAAAAAATGTACTCACTTTTCTAGTTTTCAATATGATTTCTGTGTAAGTTCACCGAATTTGAAATCTCTAATGTACATTTGATTTTAGACAAAACTTTCCAACTATAATAGAATACTAGTTTGTAGTAGAATACTACTTTACCATCTCCAGCCTTCCTCCCTTGTTCCTAGGCTGCTCTTTTAAGTGTAACAAAGTCTTTGTAGCACTGGTTGGCAGGGAATCTCTTCATCTGGTAAAACAATGAGATACTTTTGTGTGAAAGTAACAGAAAACCCTTACTGTTTGTACCTTCTTATTCATTAACACAACTTATTTTGTAGACATGAAGTGGGCTTGAAAGCCTGGTATATTGAACAGCTTGATGATATCAAGGACTCAGGTTGTTTCAGCTCTCTCAGCATTGGTATCATCCTGAATCTGGTTATTTGCATATGATATTCTTCTAAGATTTCTTATAAAATAAAGCTGTGAATTCACAGATGAATTCTAATGACCATTAAGGCCATAAGCTCCCCTGCTCTGGAAAGAAGCAGAAAGAGCAGCTTTTGTCTACTACGAACACCACTTAGAATGTATGCCTACCCCTGAAGCAAAGAGTCAACAGAGGAGTGACAAAAACACTGTTTATCTAAGAGTGTGGTGTATATGCCTTTGGAACCGGGCTTGGGCATCCTGAAACATGTGAGGAGTGAATAGATGAATAAAATTGGGGCTCGTTTGCAAATAAGGAAGATTGGAGGATGGAAGCATCAGGGTAGAGGAGACCACATACAGAGTTCTTCCTATCAAAGAACATTTAATTCAAACATCTCTGTTCCCAAACCACTTAATACTCTAAATGAGTAGGGAGGACCTGGAAATCCACTCTCAAAACAGTCCACCATTGAAAACCTTATGAATAGCAGAGAAGCACTGACAATAGTGCCAGGCATGCCACAGTGTCAGGGAGAGTTTTATTCTGTTATACATAGGGACACAGTGAATCAGACCAACTCAAGAGCACCTAACAACAACAGGTCCAATCAAAAGACTTTATGATCATTTAAAGTATACTTCTCTATTGGGTGCACAGTCCCTCCTGGGCTTCCCAGTGATGTAACAGGAGAAACAAGGCTCCAGTAGCCTTAGCAAAACATAAACCATCTTACCAAAACATAAACCGTCTTACCAAAATATAAAGTTAAGATGTGTTGGGACAGACCAAGTGGTTTAAGAGAAAGTCACTCTGAGTTTTAATTTAAAATTTAATAAACATTTTTCATTGAAATGAACAGTTTAAATTTATTTAAATTTATTTAAAATTTTTCTTACACCAAGTTTATTTGACCTTTCCTACCCCACCCCCAATATACCTTCCTACCCCTAAACTTGTCTGTGCAGTCATTCTCTTCTGCTAACAGTATATCAGGGGAATCTTTGGATGTGTAACCGATTAGATGTATTCTCTTCCAAAATAAAAGTTAACTTTTCACATAGGTGTAGTAATATTCCCTGTACCAAAAAGAAGCTTACTAATAATCCAAATCTACTTAATAGGAGCTTGGAATTTTACTCTTGCCTTCTTCCTCAATAATGAATCCTGACTACAGAGGCTTGGTTAATGGGGGAAAGAAAGCCTCCTTTTATTCTTCACTAGGTTGTCTTGCCTAGCAGGTGATTTTTCTCCTCTTGATCCATAGGAACTGACCCGTAGTGAATCCCCAGAAAAGTCTGGAGAGAAACTGATCTTGGTCTGATTTATTGTGCTAATGTGGGTCTTCTGAGCCTACCTGCCTACCTCATCAGTGTGAAAGGCTGGGCGAGGTGTACCACATCCATCCTTCAGTGTGACTGGTCTGTCACAACATTTGAATTTCTTTGATTTGTGTAGGGGTTTCTGAGCTTTTTATTCATTTTTTTTACCTCCTCTGTATGTTATGGTTTTGTGCTAATGAAAAATCTACTCACTAATAGCAGGTGAAATCCAGAGCAAGAGTTGTATAAAATAGCCCACTTGGCATTAGTACACTTGACCCTAGAGTGAGATGATGTTAATTAATCTCTTACCACAAACCAGGCCTTGTGCCCTGTACTTCACAGGGGTTACCTCAATCTTGCCCCAGGCTGAAGTAAGTACTGCATTATTTCCTCTTTATCAATGAGGATAAGATACTCTACCTGAAGTGCACATCTTATATCTTTTCATGGTGGTTTCTCCTGCTAATTCTGGAAGTATGTGTGCTCGAAGATTGTGTGGAAGACTATAGATTTGTGCTTGTTACATGAAATGAAATATTAAGAGTGAAATATACTCACTTGATGTGTTATCAAGTTGAGACTTTAGAATTATCTCACTGATCATCTCTAACTTAACTATGAAAACACAGAATATTTACTAAGACATAAAATCTATTTTCTCAAATCCTAAATAAGAAATGTTAGTATTTTATAGAGAGAAAATAAGAAATTGCTTTTTTGCATTCATATTCTATGTGTGTGTATGCACATTCTCTTTAGAGATTCTCAGTGATATAATGAGATATACAAAGGGGGACTAAACTGGGTAGGTGATGTTAGAAATTTATAATTTCCAGCTCCTCCCCTAATAGCTTACTTTCTATTGAAAACACAAGGGCAAGATGTTATCAGGTAATTATAAATTTAAAGGACATGAGTGCTGTGGAAATAAGGAGAAGAAGGATAAGGCTTGGGGTCATATAATAACAGTCATGAATCATTTTTGAACTGTTAAGTGTCAGTCACAGTGCTGAGTCCATTTGGTGAATCCTGGGAGGTGTCGTATCACCTATAGAGGTGTAGATACAGAATATCAGAATGATGGAATGAGTGCTCAAGTGTCCACAAGTGGACCAGTGATGGGTCCAGTGGGTCCAGTGATGTGAATCTGGCCACTCAGACTCAGCTGGCCTCAGGCAGTTCCCCATAGACCCTCACCAAGTAAGACTGACTTAATGACAGGGCCATTAAAGACATAAAAAGGCTCCACTTGTTAACATAGATGATGAAGGAACTCTGTGTATAGGAGATATCAGGCAAATATTGGTGGGGGCAGGAGGGCTAGTTCTCCTTTTAAAAACTTGCATGAGATGTTAAATGCCTCCTATTCTATTCTGTGTTTCTTATCAGTAAAAGGAGATAAAAACCACTTTTGACATTCATGATTAAGGCCAAATAATATGATATACCACGTATAAAAATCACTAGTCTCTAAATCAGAAATCTATTTGATATCTTATTTTCATGCAAATAAAAACTGCATTAAGATTCCTTCTCACCTCATTCAGAATCATCAAGAAAGCAAACAAGAACAATTGCTAGTGAGGATGTGGGGAGAAAGGAGCCCTTATATACTCCTCATGGGAGTGTAAGTTAGTGTAGTCACTATGGAAGGCAGTACTGAGGTTCCTTAAGAAACTTAAAATGAGCCAGGCGCCATGATGCATGCCTGTAATCCCAGAGACTGAGGAGGCTGGGGGAGCAGCTTAGAGATAGAACAGTTGCTTAGTATGTGTGAGGTCCTGGGTTCAACCATCCACCACTGAGAAGGAAAAAAAGAAAGGGAGGGAGGAAGAGAGAGAAAGAGAAAGGAGGGAGGTAGGTAAGAAAGAGAGGGAAGGAAAGAAGGAAGGAAGAAAGAAGGAAGAAGGAAGGAAGAAAGAGGGAAGGGAGAAAGGAAGGAAGAGAGGGAGGGAGAGACTAAAATAGAACTCCCATATGCTCCTTCTATACCACTCCTAGATATGTACCTGAAGGAATCTAAGGTAACATATCACAGAAACAGCTGCTCATCCATGTTTACTGTGGCACTATTCACAATAGCCACAATATGGGATCAACCTAGATGAATGGATAAAACAGCAGATGAATCAATAAAGAAAATGTAGTACATACACACAAGGGCATTTTACTCAGCCATAAAGAAGAAAATGGATGGAAGAAGAGACCATCATTTTAAGTGAAATAAGCCAGACCCAAAAAGACAAATATCCATATTTTCTGCTATATGTGGACTCTAGAGTGAAAATGGGAGAAGGGCCTGGCAATCCACTCCCAAGGCAATCCCGAAACACTCAGCCATTGAAAACCCTATGAGGGTCACTATGAGTTGGATACCGACTCGACGGCACCTAACAACAACAACAACAGAGTGAAAATATGTTTGTGTGTATATGTGTATTATGAAAGTAGAAGGAGGATTATTTAGGAAAAGAAAGGGGACTAAAGGGAGATGGAGGGGGTACTAAGAATGGGCAATCAGAGAAAAAACAAGTATCACATTTTCTTTCATATGCAGGATCTAGATTATGTATCTTATATAATATGTAATAATATGTAATAAGTAATATATACAATATATATGTCATGCAAGATGGAGGAGGACTGTAGGAAGAAAGTACAACAAGAGTTGTGGGGAATAAGAGGGTAATAGGGGGATGGACATGAGCAATATATGGTGATATGCATGTATGGAGATGTCATAATAAAAGTGGTTAATTTGAACACTAACTACAAAAGAAATTTAAAAAAGGGAAAAAATTACTCCATTTCCAATGCTCGAATTTATTTTCCATATTATATAATTTTTTATAATTTTATATTTATTTTATTTTATATTTATATTTATAATTTTTATCTCTCATGCATTGCTTTCATGTAGTTACTCATCAGTATATGAACCTGACCAAACTGTTTTGTTTCCAGGTCTTTATACTCTGAAAACTTTTAAAGAAGTTAAGCCTAGGTTGCTGAAGAAAGGGATGAATTCTCATGTGTTTCAAAATGAACTGAAAATTTTCACTCAGCCCTGAGCCTTTTTGATGCGTTCATTTTGATCAGAGATAGCAAAAACACAACAAACAAAAACTGATGGAATTTCTTTCTACCTCTGCTGTACAGGCTTAGATGCTGACAATTGAAGGGATTCTCCATCCAAGCATGGTTAGCAAATGTTTGGGCATAAGTGTGGCAAGGTGATCTTTAGAGTCAGATGTGTGAATTTGAGGTCTGACTCCCCTATTTATTAACAGATGATTTTGTACAGATTTGCAATATGATTAGGCCTTAATTTTCTTCTGTTCCCATTATTATTCCTACTTACAACTTTAGTGACAACTAACATGACATTTAAGAATCCCTCAATCTTTTTGCCCCGTTTACATTCTTTAAGGACACCCTGAAAAAAAGTGACTTGTATTGCACTTGTATTGCTCAAATTCATTTAAACATTTTGTTTGTTTGTTTTGGTTTTGGGTTTTTTTTTTTTTCCTTTGGTACTTGGTGATTGAACCCAGGGTGCCCCACCCATTTCTATTTTTTATTTTGAGACAGAGTCTCACTAAGTTGCACAGGCTGCCTCTAGCTTCAAATTCATGATCCTTATGCCTTAGCCTTCCTAGTTGTGGGGATCACAAGCAGGTATCACAGCACCAGGCAGTTTGGACAGTCCTAAGATTAATTTTTCAGATTTTGTAAGAGAGAAACTAGAATCACCTATATGGGAACTTGCCAATATTATTTTGTAGGTTCTTAATAGAAATATCTTTTGTATTCTGTAGTTCTTTGCCACATGGTGCTGCTTTTCCTGGATTGTTGTTGTTATTGTTAGGTGCTACTGATTCATGTCTGACTCATAGTGACCCTCATAGGGTTTTCAATGGCTGATTGTTTGGGAGTGGACTGCCACATCCTTCTTCCATTTTTGCAGTACTGGGGATTGAACCTGGGTCCTCAGAAAGTACAGAGCAGCATTCTACTAACTGAGCCAAACCCCAACCTTCAACAACAATTTTCCTGGATACCCAGTTTAAATCAATGTTGAAACATTAATCAGAGAAAAGCTTGACTTATTGCTCTTTCCCATATTTTAAAAGAAAGTTAATGACTTAGCAAAGATATAACCAGTCTGACAGCATAGACTGTGAAAAGCCCTCCCTGTTTCTGAATATTTTTCTTTCCAGAAAAATTGTCTGATTAAAGTTAGAAATTGGGCCCTGAATTTATTTTTAAAGGTTATCCAGTTAGTTATAAACTAAATTTTAAAAAATTGCCTCACATTCTTAACGTGGGTGGATGGTCTTTGTTGGGTATCATCTGTAAAAGTATTCCCAATAATAGTAGTAAGCACAAGTGTGGATGCTGCCATTGCATTTATGTTGTGAATGGGATTTTCTTGACACCCATGTTTTCATAGGGAGAGAATTGCAGATTTTTTTTGCAAGAAAAAGGGTGGGAAAAACCTGAGCTATAGCACTGCTAATGTTAGTGTTTCTTTATATAGACAGATCCTGCTAAACCTGCACATTTTTATTCCTGCATTCTCTACGACAATAACATTTCTTTATTCTATGATGGAATTCAGCTTATTAGGCACAGGCTGCATGCTGAAAACCTCTGAAGTTTTATTTTAAAGCTTTGCTACTGTGTTGGTGGCAAAGATCATTGTAAAGGAGAAGACAGGATTCTAGTAAGGAAATGTAGGTGAACCAGAATGGTTTATGAAAATACTGCTGGAGCAATTATAGTTCTGCTGCTGCTGCCACCTCCACCTCCTCCTCCTCCTCCTCTTCCTCCTCCTCCTCCTCCTTCTCCTCTTTTCTTCTTCTTCTCCTCCTTCTTCTCCTTCTCTTTCTCCTCTTCTCTTCTTCTCCCCTCTCCCTACCTCCCCCATCTCTGTCTGTCTGTCTGTCTGTCTGTCTGTCTGTCTGTCTCTCTCTCTCTCTCTCTCTCTCTCTCTCTCTCTGTCTCAGTAGTTTTTAATGTCACTGTCTGGTGTTAAACAATTTTATGTGCTGTTCATTCTCAGAGAGAAAAATCTATTATGTCTTTCATAGAAAATCATCTTGCATTTTGTTCTCAAAGATAGTCCATGTCATATTCATCAAATGAGGTTATTTGTAAATAAAATAAATCATTCATTCTTTAGAACTATCAGCCCTAAGATGCTATGTTTCCATGTCTCTGTGCTTCTGTCTGTCCCAGAATGCCTCCCACCATCCATTCCTTTTCCTCTTCCTCTTCTGCCTGCTGAACTGCTATCTGTACTTTAAAATCCAACTCATGTGTCATCTGTAGTCTCTTTTGTTGACATTTCTCCTCCACATTTCACCTCTAGTCAGCTCCCCTGGTCTTGTTCATGTGTCTCTAACTGTGCTTTGCACTGTGAATTTAGATAATATATTTCGACACATTTCTCCCTTTCATAGCTTGTCTTAACTTTTTACCTTCTCTACCTGTGGCCAACAGGACTAAGAGGCAGTTCTCAGATTCCTGCTGTACTGTGTGTATACTTGTATTATTACACTGTTGCATGATAACTGGGAATTTCTGGGGTTATATTTGTCTCCTCTATTAGGCTATACACTCCTTAAGGTTAGGAACCCTTATTCTTGTTCACTGTTGTATCCACAGTATGGAATATATAGTACACACTTCACCAATGGTTATTAAAAGAAGACTGCTTTAATAATTACAGTGCCCCAGGATATAGAACAGTGCCTGGAAATGGTAGAGCCTAGTAGAGCACTGCACTGCAGTCTCTGAGGTCCCAAGTTCAATTCCCAGCACCGCAAAAAATGTGAGAAGGGCCTGGCAATCCACTCCCAAGGCAATCCCGAAGCACTCAGCCATTGAAAACCCTATGAGGGTCACTATGAGTCGGATACCGACTCGACGGCACCTAACAACAACAACAGATAAATATTTGCTGTTTTGAATTAGCCTGTTCTCTATGAAAATGACAGTAAGCATTATAATAGATACTATTTACCTGGCAGGGGAAGTTGAGGAATGAGAGAAAGATCTTTGAGACATGGCAAGCAGGCAAGTGAATTTTTAGGCTTAAATAGTCCTTTTCTGGAGTGAAGGGATCGCAAACCTTTGTGTTAAGGTAAATTCCATCAAGAGATTCATCACCGAGGTAATATTATTGACTAGCTTAGCCTGCTCTACTTCCTACTGAGGGGTGGCTGCTTGCTTCAGCCCTCATCTTCTGGTGGAAGTGTGGCTCTCTAATTAATGATAATTCAGACAAGGGACATGGGACAGCCACTGAAGAGATGGCACGCTGTTCTCTGAAACCTTCTGGCAAAGACTTTCTAGTTGTCAGCTCAGTGTCAGTGATGGACATTCAATTAAGGGAAGTCTTGTTGGTTTTCATTTTAAAATCCTGCATGATTACATTATGGACAAAACCTCTTTCTTCACCTTTCAGATACTTGAAGCCTTAAAAGTTATACTTTATGTGAGAAATAGATGTGAATGGTCATATCTTATGATCATTAGAGTTCTTTTTCCCTTTCATATTTTTTCACTACAATCTTAATGAGAAAAATATGTTTCTACATAATAAACATATATAGCCCAATGTTTTATTTGGAAGTAAGTTGCATGAAATTCTTTTAAAACTCTTGAAGTATGCTTTAATATTTGGAAAGAAAATGCGACCCACGATATTTGCAAGGCACTTTTCTGAATTTGAAGTTTTCAATTGTGTTCAATAAATATATTTTATATACAAAATATTAAAATGTGTACCACATATATTATAGGCTATACATTCTTTAAAGTTAAAGGCTTGTATTCTAATATTAAAGCATACTTCAAGAATTTTTAAAGAATTTCATGAGCATAACATACAGATGTAATATTGGACTAAGGCTACCATATGTCAATTATATAGGGCAATCTTTTTCTCATTAAAATTATGGTGAAAAAATATGAATAGTTTTATCTTTTTAAAGAGTTATATTGCTGTATTAGTTACCCATTGCTCCATACTAAATTAGCCCAGGTTTCAAACAGCAGTAAGAGTTTATTACTGCTCATATTTTCTTTGGGTGAGAGATTTGTGAATGGATCAATTGGAGGGGGAATGTCATGAAATTGTAGCCAGGTGTTATCTAGGGCAACAATTATATGAAGGCTTGACTGAGGCTAGAGGACCCATTTTCAGGGTAGCTCACTCATGTGGCAAATTGGTACTGCTGGCTTAGTGACTCATTTCCCCCTATGGACACAATTCAAAAGACCAAGGGAATTTCTTTTATACTTTTTATGACCTAGCTTCAGAAGTTAAAGACTTAACTTTTGCCATATTCTACTGATTGAGGCAATTACTTATGTCCATTCAGATTAAGAGTGAGTAAAAGATAGGAGTAAACATAAATATCTCTCTCAAGTGTCAAGGATTGGCATTGTCTAAGGAGTGTTAACGTCATATGTAATAAGAACAGTTGGCCCATAATATACATTGGTGCAGCTGTCTTTGGGTAATACAGTCTGCCACAACTAGCAAAGTAAAAATTGAAAACCAACATTCTGGAATAAGTAGTAAATAAGATATGACCCCTGCTTCACTGAGCTTATGGTCCAATGGATTGAGAAAAGAAAAGCAGGGGCATAAATAGTTATTTTACAAGCTATGACCAGAAGGTTAAGTAAACCTAGAAAGGGTACAATCATTTGGGGGCATTGAAAATAACTAGATGGAAGAGCTACAATTTGCTTTGGCCTTTGAGGTCTAAGTTTGCTCCTTTGAAATACTGATGTTGACTTTTTCTCATTATAGATAAGGGGGTCCTTGTGTGTTAGCATGAAGCTATAAAATATACCATCTTCACATAAGCTGTTTAGGGCAAATGTTGAGAAACAAGTTTGCTTCTACTTTAAAACATCCATCATATTCTTATAGGTAAAGTATTATTTGCTGGGGAGTAACTAAGAGTTTTTCTGGGTGTGAAGTTATGACTTAGGTTTTAACTTCCCCAGCCCTCACGGTCATGGGGATCAAATGAACTGGTTCTCTTACACATGCTAGACAAGCAGTCTACCAACAGAGATGCATCCTAGCCCATGACTCAGGTTTTAAAAGTTTAATTTAGTTTGGTTGAAGTATCTGTAAATGTGCACAGATATTGCTTAAAATTCCATTTTACCTCAGAAAGCAGACAAGATTGTTTATGGTCTTTAAAGATTAGGAATTTCCTTTATTGTTATTTTGTTTTGTTTTTACAGTATTGCAGGGTTAAACGCAGGAACTTGCCCACTCTAGGCAAGTGCTCTACCACCGAGATGTACCCCTAGACCCCCTCATTTTATTTTTTTGAAACAGCTAAGTTGCACAGGTTGCTTTTGGCCTTGAATTTGGGATCCTTCTGCCTCAGCCTCCCAAGTTGCTAGGATTACAGGCAAGGATATTTCTTTTTCAAAAGGATTAATTTGGAATTAGTATTTATGCTATTATTCTAAGTCTATATTTTCATCTAAATAGAATCATTTTAAAGTCTAATTCTATTCTAATAAATATAATATAAGCTCTAATTTTTAAAATTAAAAGTTTAGTTTAGAATAGCCTTAGAATTAGAAGTGTCAATGTTTATTCCTCTTCAGCTGTGCTTTTCATTCCACACTAAAATATACTATGTCTTCTGAAAAGAAGGCAAATTGGAGGTGCAGAAGTCTCTTGTGCTCTTGGAGGCCATATGACCAGCTTGTATTACTTGGCCCATCATTTGGTTATACACAGGGATATATGATTATTACTAATAGTCATATACATAAAGGAACCATGGCTTTATTTACCTTATTGAACTTAGGTTTATTTAAAAGAAAAGCAGGCTATATTTGATTTTTAAAGAAGTGAAAGGAGACTGGTGTGTGAAACTTGCCAGCAAAATATCAGACAAGAAAGAGAGTGATGAGCTTCTGCCCTTGTGGCTGGCTATGTTCCAGCATTAGGAGTAGGGCTTTTCTTGCTGTGAATAATCACAGCAATGACCTAGAACTTGAGAGAAGAAAAGTGAACAGAATGAACTATGAGGCAGGCATGTAAAATAAGGGGAATAAATATATCAAAGGACGATATGGGGAACAAGCTTTAGTTCCCATGAACAAAATAATTTAAGGAACTAGCTCTTAAATGCAGATATGTAAGAGTGATATTATGTCCAGGCCAAAGAGCTAGGGTAGAAATTCCATGCTGTATGGAACTGTACCTTTCAGAATTCTACTTTTCCCCACTGAAGAACAAAGATATTTTTAAGTTCCAAGAAAGATACATAGAAACTGCTAGAATATCTTGATGCAAATACTATAATCCATGATGGGGCAAGATGTTATTTCAGAATTGTGGTAGGTTTTTTATTTTGTTTTAAAGCTAATTAAATGGTTGACACTTACAAAGAAGACTTTTTGAACACTGCTTTTAATAAGTTTGTGCTGTGGGAATACAGCTGTGGGTGTTAAGGAATACACAGGTCTACCTGCTAAGACCAGAGATGTAAGAATTCATTGTTACATTATGCAGCATCAGATCTGTGAAACAGAAACTCAGTTTTTATTTTGCCTAATTTCTGTGTTTATTAACTCATGCAGGTTTAATTACATATATGGGCTTTCCAATTATATGAATAAGTGAATGAAATATACAGGCCTCTGACACATAGGGTCAATTGTTCAGTACCAATTATTTTAAATTAAATCAATGGCTATAAAGAGTGCATTGGACTAGAGGTACAACTCCTACTTTCAACATGTACCTCTGCCTCTTGTTAACTGAGTTACCCCAGGACAAATAAGTTAAATTCTTGATAGTTAGTTTATTTACCTGTCATCTGGAGATAGTGATAGCTGTCTTGTCAACATTACAGGTTTGTGAGAGGGTAAAATGAAGAAATGGATAAGAGAGAATTTCTGAGCTATAAAATTCCCCAAAGAGTACATAATTATTACTCTCCTTCCAACAGAAGTGTAGCACTTTGGGCTCTATAGGTATCGTTGCTCCTTTTAAGAGATGGCTGTCACTGACCTCTGCATACTCTAAATTGCTGAAGAGTTATTTGATTTGGTTTAGTTTTTTAGTAGTAGTTTGTAAAGCCATCCACATACTGTAACCTAGATCTCATGTTCTACAGCCACGTACATATTTTGAGATAACCGTGGCCAGGGATGTAGCTCAATTGGTAAAGTGCCTCTTTGTGCTCTCTGAGGCCCTAAGGTTGGTCTCCCACACCACAAAAATGGGAGAAGGATGTGGCAATCTACTCCAGAAGCAGTCCTGAAACAATCAGCCTTTGAAAATCCTATGAATAGCAGAGAAGCACTGACATAGTGCCAGGGATGGCACAGTGTTGGGGAGTGTTTCATTCTATTGCATGTAGAGTTGCTATGAGTCATATCCAACTTGATGGCACCTAAAAACAACAACAACATAGAAATGACATTTTCTCTGGGCAAATCTATGTGCTATGTCATTAGTGGGACTGGGGTTTAGCTCTGCTGATAAAGTGCTGCTCTGCACTCTCTGAGGCCCTGCGTTTGATCTTCTGCACCACAAAAATGGGAGCATAACATGGCAGTCCACTCCCAAAGCAATCGTGAAACAACCAGCCATTGAAAACTCTGTGAATAGTAGAGAAGCACTGACATAGTGGCAGGCTGGGTGTAGTGGCAGGGTTATTTTGTTCTGTTGTACATAGAGTCACCATGAATTGGACCTGACTGGACAGCACCTAACAACAGCAATATGTCATGACCTAGCAAGATAAACTAGCCACTCCAAGCACTTTTCCCTTTAAAAAAGCGAGTGAAGAGCAGATTATAATTCATTAAAAATATTCAGTAAGGGAATTAACCCTTAACTGGTATTGTAAAAATAAATTGATATTATTATTATCATGAGGTTATCCATGACCCTCAAACAAAAACCCTTTTATTATTTAAGATATTTTAGGGTGTAATTGTATCATTACATGAACTAAGACATCTTTTAAAAGTTACTAATATAACATTTGGGCTGGGATTTAGCACAGTTGGTAGAGCAATGCGCTGCAGTCTCTGAGGTCTTGAGTTCAATTCCCAGCACCTCAAAAATGGGAGAAGGACCTGGCAATCCATTCCTAAGGCAATCCTGAAATAGTCCGCCATTGAAAACCCTATAAAGGTCACTATATCTCAGATACCGACTCAACGGCACCTAACAACAATATAACATTTATTTGTATAACAATAATTATCAAAAAATTAAGGAATTTTTGATGCACCTATAAAAAATTCTAATTGTTTTTTAAACTATAATAAATTCAAATTAAAACTAGCAAAAATACTTTTTATTTCCTAATGTAGAAAACCTAAAAATTATAAAATCAACAATCTTTATGAGATCAATCATAAAGTGTGGAAAATGACATGAAGAATAGATTGCTTATAGAAAATAGGAACAATAATTAATGTAGTCTTTGGGTGAGTACTTAGTATCATTACATACAAGATTTGTACTGGAATGAAACTTACAAAGAAATTTTGAGCAGAGATTACATTTTTGAGATTTTTTTGGTCTTTTTTTGTCACATAAGTGACATTGGCAAATTGTAGCACTAACAAAAATAAACCTGCATAATTGGTACTGTGGAGTCATGTGCAGCCCTATGAAGCACTTACCTGCCTTCAGGTACCTGGTACAGCACTGCATGATGGACACCCTTCCTGAGTGCAATGTTCATAGCTGAATTATGAATTTAAAAGAATAGTAAAATTTAAACTCTGGAGTATATTTTGACCCCATGATACCAGTTAAGTGTTAAAAAAAAACTGCATTGAAGATGTAGGATATCTAAAGACATATCTTAAGCATTTTCTGCACAAATGAAAGAATAATAATCTTTTTAAATAGTATAACAAATAAATACAATTCTGGAGTGTTTTATTGCTGTACAACAGAATGAAACACTCCCCAACACTATTTTAAGCCCATGTTTTTTTGTTTTTTTGTTTTTTATGTTTAAGTCTATTGTTGCAGCCATTGTGTCTATCCATCTAGTTGAGGGCCTTCCTTTTATTGGTTGACCTGCCACTGTCCTGAACATGATGTCCTTCTCTACAGATTGGTCCCTCCTGACTACATGTCTAAAATATATAAGACAGAGTCTAGCAATCATTGCTTCCAAAGAGCACTCTGGTTGTACTTCTTCTAGGATGGAACTGTTGGTTCTTTTGTTAGCCCATAGTATATTCCATATTCTTCTCCAGCACCATAATTCAAAAGCATCAATTCTTATCCTGTCTCCCTTACTCAATGTCCAGCTTTCAGAAGCATATGATGCAACTGAAAATACCATTGCATGAGTCAGACACACCTGCATCATCAGTGTGTCAGCTTGACATCTTCACTTTTCAACACTTTAAAGAGGTTATTTACAACAGCTTTTCCCAATGTAATGAATCCTTTGATTTCTTGACTGCTGCTCTTGTGGGTATTGACTGTAGAACCAAGCAAAGCAAAATTTTGGACAACTCAATCTTTTCTCCATTTATCATCGTTTATTGACCCAGTTGTAAGGATTTTTGTTTTGTTGACATTGAGCCACAATCCATACTAAAGGCTGTGTTCTTTGATCTTCATCAGTGAATATTTCAAATCCACTTTACTTTCAGCAAGCAAAATTGTGTTATCTGCATAATGCAGGTTGTTAATGTGTCTTCCTCCAATTATGATGCCATGTTCTTCTTTATAAAGTTTAGCTTCTTAGATTATTTGCACAGAATAGAGATTGAAGAGGTACAGTGAAAGGATACAGCCCTAACACACACTTTTCCTGACGTTAAACCATACAGTGTCTCCTTGTTCTGTTTGAACAACTGCTTCTTGGTCCATATACAGATTCATCATGAATACAATTAAGTGGTCTGGTATTCACATTCTTTGCAATGTTATCCATAATTTGTGTGATCCACACAGTCAAATGCCTTTTCATAATCAACAAAATCTTGATGGACATCTTTTTGGTATTCTCTACTTTCGGCTAATATCCATCTGACATCAGCAGTGATATCCCTGGTTCCACACCCTTTTCTGAATCCTGCTTGATTTCCTGGTATTTCCCTATTAAGATACTCCTACAGTTGCTTTTGAATGATCTTTAGGAAAGTGTTTTATTGATGGAAGTATATAAATACTCTTTTGGTATATGATATCAAAAGTGAAAGACTGACTCCCAAAGCAGTGCTCAGACCTTGGTAGATGCACTGCCATAAGTAGCACTACCACCATTGCCATATATTTAGGCTTTTGTACATGACATGACCTACTGTAAGGGCATTACCTATATTAGCTATTAAACTTTGTTCAGCAGTAGAGTATCATGATTATACTCACTTCACCTCAATGATACAGTAATTAATTTGTTCTGTGTTAGCTCTTGACCAAGTATCACTTAATTGGTATACACACAAAAGAAAACCCTACTCAACTTGAGTTGGAATCACTCCAGTGGGTTTGTTCATAAAATTTTTGAGAAGTTTCAGTTGTATGATGAAAGATTTAAGGTGTTTTTTGTTAGGATGACTATATCAGAAATAGGGTTATTTAGTTTAATCATCTATCTGACATATGATAAAGACCAACCAGTTACTTCTCAAATGAAAAATTACTACATCATAGCCACTGTTGGTTTTCTGTTTTTCTTTTTAGTGGGGGTTCATTCTGGGGACTGAAGTTTTAACCAAGAGCCTTGAGCATACTTCTTCTTGTTAGTTGCCGTTGAGTCAGCCAGACTCATAGCAACCCTATGTACAACAGGAGGAAACACTCTCTAACACTGTGCCATGCCCAGCACTATGTCAGTGCTTCTCTGCTATTCATATTCATATTCATTGATGGCTCATTGTTTAGGAATTGTTTTCAGGAGTGGGCTACAAGGTGCTTATCCCATTTTTGCAGTGCTGAGGTTGAACCCAGGCCTCAGAGTGCACAGAGCAAGCACTCTACCAACTGAGCTAAACCCCAGCCCCATTGAGCATGCTAGGCAAGTGTTTTACTATTGAGCTATATCACCAGCCCTGTTGGTTCTTATTAAGGCAAAGTCTTTGACTTTAGTCATTCCATCAACAAAAGTACAAGCAGAAAATATTTATATGTTACTATCCATGTTAGATCTTTAGCAATAAGTCACCTCTGTAACCTATTTTTATATAGTTTAATTAATTATAGTCCATCTATATAAACTAATATTCTCTAGTTTATACAGTAAGTTTCCTTATAAGTTTGATGTTCCTTCTGAAATTATGTCTTTACTTAGTAATGTTTGTCTTATTTTAACAAATGTCATAGTTTGTACAGTCACTTTTTCACTTATGTAGCAAGAGTAATTTCTTTTATGAAATAAATACTAAAATGAAAAATAATTGCAATGGTTATAGGTATGAAGTGAATTCAAATTTTGGACAGGTAGTCCTTCACTGGCAGGCATCTGGAAGGTACACTAGATATTTAAGACTTAGTGCTGTCTGAAAAATATTAAAGGTTTTTTCTGTGCTCATCAATGTGTATGACTTTTTCAGGAAAACCAAATTTTCTTTGATATTCCTGGTGGCTAATTTTCAAAATTTTTTATGAGTTTTCTTTTTAGACCAAGCTTTAAATAGTGTTATAATGAGCAATAGAAAAAGGAATTCATAAAGAATTACATAGCAATTCTTCCCTGTCCTAAATGCCTTCCAGAATTACCTATGGTGCCTTTTCAAAAGACAGCTACCATTTTAGATTTTGGCTCAAAAGATGTTACATAAAGCCCATTTTTTTATTTTTAAAATATCCACATGTGAATCTAATGTCTGATCAGCAATGAAAATCATCAAGTATTTTTGAGAGACTATAAGATAGATGCCATTGAAAACCCTATGAATAGCAGAGAAGCACTAACAATAGTGTTTCACCTAGTGTATGCAGGGTTACTGTGAGTCAGACACCGGCTTTGTGGCACCTAACAACAACAATAACATAAGACAAAGTCTTTTTAGAAGGCAGTAAAGTTCTGATCATAAACATTTCTGCCACTCCATCCAAAGTAAAGTGACTAAAATGCTTGGTAAATCTGTATTGATTAGTATGCCCCTTCCAGGTTGATTGCCCCAGTAAGTTTTACTGGTTTCTCAACTCTTCCTTCATTTTATGAAATCTACCAAGAATATTCAGTTGTTTCTTCATATCTACAGATTCAATTCATTGCATATAAAAATATTTAGAAAAGCATTTATCTGTACTGAACATGTACAGCCTTTTTGGGTCATTATTCCTTAAACAATGTAGTATAATAACTGTTTACATAGCATTTCCATTGTATTAGGTATTATAAGTAATAAATACATGATTTAAATTATATGTTGTTGTTGTTGTTAGACACTGTCAAGTTCAGTCCAACCCATAGCAATCCTGTGTATAGCGGAATGAAACTCTCCCTGATTCTGTGCCAGGCACACGGTTTTATTTATTTTTAAGCCCATTGTTGCAGATATTGTGTCAACCCATCTAGTGGAGGGTTTTCCTTTATTTCATCCACCTGCCACTCTCCCAAATATGATGTCATTCTCCAGGGATTGGTCCCTCCTGACTACATGTCCAAAATATGTAAGACACAGTCTAGCCATCCTTGATTCCAAGGAGCACTCTGGTTGCACTTCTTCTAGGACAGATCTGTTGGTTCTTTTGGCAGTCCATGGTATATATTTTCAATAATCATCTCCAGCACCATAATTCAAAAGCATCCATTCTTCTCCTGTCTCCCTTATTTGAGGTCCAGCTTTCACAACCATATGATGCAACTGAAAATACTGTGGCATGAGTCTGACACATCTTCTATAAGAGACTTGAACATACATGGACTTGGTATCCATAATGGTCCCCCATGGATGCCGAGGAATGTTTGTATATGCTTTGATATCGATAGAACAAGGATGTGAATATCAGTTGTCCCATTTCTTCATTGAACTAAATGAAACATATTGAAAAGGAAGAATGCAAGAAAGGAATGTAAAAGGAACAAGGACTTTGAGAGTCTTTCATCTTCAATATCATATTGCTGAAATGATAGCTTTGTATATAGGTAGAATTGAGCAGAGGTATCAGGTAATATCAGGAAGTAACACAAGCATCTTAATGACTTCAGTTTTTCTGTTGTCTTGGTATTAGCTACCGACAGCTGTTCTTGATTAATTCAAATCATCATGGGAGACACATTTTCTTGTCCTGGTATTGTGCTTACTAGTGATGATGGTGAGAGTCATGGGTCTTCCCACCAGGCCTCTGCCCCATTGCACTACATTAGAAAAGGTGAAGGCATGTGGCCGCTGTGGGCCCCATTAGTCAGTCCCATGTGGAGGTCTCTGCCCTCCTCTGCCCTGACCATGTCAATGTAAGTTTGCATAAGCAAAAGCAAGACACTTTTGACTTGAAAGTTCTTTATTTCTCTATAGTATTAGGATATGCATACTAAGTAGAAAGTAATCAAAATAAATCAAATAAATGTATTCTGTACAAATGGAAATTTGAGAAGAGGGTCCCTTAGAAAATGCTAAGCCAAAAGATATGTATGGGATTAGGAGAATGACAGGAAAATATTGATCTTTGTCTTCCTGGGCTGAACTGAAAACTAATAGGACTTGCTTCGTTCTTCTCAGTATGAGAATTAGATTAAAGTCACTGCAGTTTTGCATTGGATGACCAAGGGAAAAATATTATCCATACTGAATCTTATTGTTGGCTAGTTTCTCTATATTCTGATCCCTTTACTCAAAATTAGATCTTTATTCTCTTTGTAACTGACCACTCATATAGCCCATCTACTGTCTTAGTCTTAAGATGTGTTTGTTAGTAGTTAGGCAGGTGGGAAGATCCATTTGGCCACTCCTAGTCTTCGATTTCCAAATATCTGTTTTTGGCACACAATATCCTTGAGAGACCTGACATTCTTGAAGTCCTTAATTGACCTTAATATTACTGGAATGATATCTTTATTAAATCATAGTAAATTCGACCATTTATAACATTCACTAAAAACTGTATGCTTAAATGCCATTGACAATAAATACTTTTCATCACATTCACTTTCTTTCCTTTGTTTTTGTTTTCTATTTTTAATTTTTTAATTTTTTTTTTGAAATACTGGGAGTTGAACCCAGGGTGTTCCACATGCTAGACAAGCTCCCCACCACTGAACTGCCTCCCTAGCCCCTTTTTTATTTTTCACTTTTGAGACAGGATCCTACTTGTATAGGCCACCTCTGGCCTTGAACCTGTAATCCTCCTGCTTCAGCCTTCCAAGCAGCTGGGGTTATAGGTATGTGCCTCCATACCTCTCCCTTACCACATTTATTTTCATGCTGGGAGTATGTCTATTACCTTAGAAATTATGGAATTAAGAAGGAGAAAAGACTTTATCTCTCTTTATAGGGAAAATGTTGTTGTTGTTAGGTGCCATAGAGTTGGATTCAACTCATAGCAACCCTATGTACAGTGGAACAAAACACTCCCTGACCCAATGCCATGCCCAGCTTCTCTGCTATTCATAGGGCTTTCATGTCAGTGTTTCTCTGTTATTCATAGGGTTTTCACTAGTTAATTGTTTTGAGATTGCTTGGGAGTGGGCTTCTAAAAGCTTCTCCCATTTTTGCAGTGCTGGGGTTTGAACCCAGGGCCTCAGAGTACACAGAGCAGCATTCTACCAACTAAGCTAAACCCTAACACCATAGGGAAAATACCCAAGATCAAATGAGTTGATTTATATAAAACAATTTCCACATGTAGAACAATTAATCTTTGGGTGTAACTGTTTCAAAAATGTCTTACTTATTTGGATTGAATTTTAAAAGTAACTACTCAGGTGGACTCCCTGGGTGGCTTTACCATGATCAATTTTAGTCTTTAGCTTTATAGATTCAAGAAATCAACATTATCCCAGTGATAAGGCTCATGAAATGTGACTCATAGAAATCAAATGTACAAGAGACTCACATATAAGCACATATATAAAACATCTTTGAGCTGGGGTTTAGCTCTCAGTTGGTGGAATGCAGCCCTGTGCTCTGTGAGGCCATGAGTTGGATCCCCAGCACCACAAAAAATGAGAGAAAGACATGGCAATCCATTCCTGAATCAATCAGCCATCGAAAACTTGATGAATGTCAGAGAAGCACTGACATAGTGCCAGGCATGGCACAGTGTCAGGGAATGTTTCTTCTGTTGTACATAGGGTCACTATGAGTCGGACCGGACTGGATGGCACCTAACAACAAGAACAACAACAAAAGCCTTCTATAGTAATTAGGACAAACAATTTACAATTTACTGAGTGTGTACCTCAGTAAAAGTTATAATCAAAGACTCATCACCTACTCAGGTATGTATGTTGGCAAATAAAATAGACCTGTAGTCAGACAGTGATGGGTTTCAGCCTCATACATACCCCTGTTAGGCCTATTACCTGAAGACTTTCTCAGCTTAGTACAAGGGTGACAATATGGACTCATTGATCTAATTGTGTAAAGCACTAGCACAGCGTCTGGCATATAATAAGTACACAACAACATTCCTGCTGTCACCATTGTCATCCTCTTCCTCTGCTACTCCTTATTCATCATCAACAACATAGCAGATAGTTCCTCTTCACTCTGATTCAGAGCCCATGTTCCTTCCACACAATCATCCTGCCTGCAGGAGTTATATTGACCAGTCTGCACAATTTACCCTACAGGAAGTCATTCACAAGAAACTAAATTATATGCAGAAGGCAGTCAGTACATAATACTAACTTGATAATGTTTATGACTCCCAGCTCTGACTGCCTGATATATCCATCCCTACTATGGAGTTGTCCTGTTGTGCAGACCTAATAATTGGATTCATTTGTTCAGGTTGACTATTCCAATCACCTTCATCATTCCTGATTGTTTCTAGTAAAGTGTGGTAGGAGGATTCTTAGCATCGTGATCACCTAAGAGTGTGTTAGAAATCCATAATCTCAGCCTAATACTAGACCTGGTGAATTGGAATCTGTATTTTAACCATATTCCTAGATAATTCAAATGCACAGTTAAGTTTAAGAAGGATCATTTTGAGATATTCCTCAGTTCTCTCTTAGATACTTAGTTACATCCATTAAATACAGACTCCTGCTAGTTTCCCACAAGTACGGTAATATTCCTGAGTAATCTTATTTCCAAGTTGCATAGCTTTATACTAAATATCTTTTTCCTTCCTTCATGACTATACAACAAACAAATAAAAATGTTGTATAAAAAGACTAAATAAACCAGGTGCAGTGGCTCATGCCTGTAATCCCAGCGAGTTGGGAGGTACAGGCAGGGCAATGGCAAGTTCAAGACTAGAGGCAGCCTACATAATTTAGCAAGATCCTGTTTCAAGATATGATCTGAGGGGTGCAGTCTAGTGGTAGAGCGTTTGCAAGGCCCAGGTTTCAACCCCCAAGTATGAAGAAGAAGAAGCGGGGGGGGGGAGGAGAAGGATGGGGAGGAGGAGGAGCAGGATATGGATGAGGAGGAGGAGAGAGAGAAGGAGGGGTAGGGGGATGAAGAAGAAGAAGAAGAAAAGGAGGAGGAGAAGGAGGAGGAGGAGGAAGAGGAGGAAAAAAATAAATAAAGAGACTCTTCTCCCAAATCTTTAAAGATACTTTAAAGATACTTCTATCATTCAAGTTCTAGATCTTGGCAGATGGCCTCATTTATATTTAAAGGAAAAGATTGCTTTATATTGTTTGCTTATAGTTCTTAGGATTTGCTTGTACACAAGGTACTTTTTGTTTTCATCACTTCCTTGAAATCTTTGATTGTTTTCTCTCATTTTATTTCTTGGCTATGATTTCTCAATCAGTCCTGCTGAAGATCTGCTCAATGTCAGCCTGACACAGACCACAGGGAACTCTGGCATTGCATTTGGAAATTCTTGTTCTTCTAGTTTTTCCCAAGAGAATATGTAGTTCATTGGTGTTTGCAACCTCTAATAATTGGATTTTCAATAAGCCACTAGTTCCTTTTTAAATACAAGTGGGTTTTAAAAATTGTTGTATAATCATGTCTACCACAAGTTTGGTCTCCAAAAACGGAATCTTTTTGTCAAGGCTAAGTTTAAAATTGTGGAACCACCTGCTAAGCCCATTCTCCATGTAGACAGCTTCTCCACAGACTGTCAAGCTTCTGCTTATCTACTTTTTTCCACAAATTAGTAGAGCTGATAAAATACCAATCAGTGAATACAGTTATCTCCAGATTCTATCTCTCTGTTAAATTAAAACATGGGAATCTATGTAAACAACTGGAATGTGTGTGTTCATCTTCAGATTCACAGAACAGAGACACAAGCAATTTAAATGCATGCATGGATGTAACACAACCTTATGAGTCTTGACCCTATATATTTAGACAGGATCATAAAAATAACTTCTCCAGCATCTACATGAAAGCTTTCTCCAAAATCTCTTCAATTATTTTCTTGATTCAGAATCAAATCTCACTTGTACAGGAACAGACAATAAGAGGTAATTTCTCCTAATTTTCTAAGACTTATTATTTAGAGATGTAAAAACACAGGTCTAAGTCTATACCCCCCAAGTCAATGACTAAACCAAATACTGTAATCCAGGTATCTTGCTTCCTTAAGTAGTCCATATCATAACAATTGGATGGTGATTTTAAAATTCATTAATCCACCATTTTAAAAAACCAATAAGGGATTATTGTTTTATTTCACTAGGCTTTTAACAGCTCTATTTTGTAACAAGACTCTTTTTCTTCAAGTTGTTAAAATACCTGTAAAGAAAATAATTTCAGCAACATGGATTTCTGCAAGGGAGGCTGTAATTTAGTTATGCTACACGTATTCATTTAGCTTACAAAATCTTATCTCATCTACCAGTAAAAATGTCTTAAAAAGAAAACACTAAAATTCCAAAAAGAGCAACAGAATGTTTTTGACAACAGGGTGATTCAACTGTAAGAGAGCTTAGTAGCCAAAAATGGTACATTTGTCATTTTTTTTTTTCCTTTGAAGAGGTGTGCCATGCTACAGAGAGAGGAAGTGAACATGCATAGGTACAAATGCTACTGAGGGAATATCTCTTATAGTGCTCAGGGCTAGAATTGTTCCTTGTTTCTTTCTGCACATTGATCAGCCAGCTCCATAAGAAGAGCAAGGTGAGATCTTTGTAGTGATCAGTACCATTTCTTCTTTTATGTTTTATCTCTCCTCTTCTTGTCATGCCTTGTATTCTTTTTAATAATCTTGGTTTGCTTTTTTCTCTGTTGCCATCTAAACCAAAAAAATAGCTACTTTTTTGGAGAGTAATAATTTAAAGATCTGTGCCAATTTTAAATAAAAAAATATTTTGCTCTTACCCAATATGGTTGGGCCCCCCTAGTATCCAAGGTTAGTTCCAGACCCCTCCTATAGATGTCAAAATCCAAGGATACATAAGTTCCTTAAATAAAAAGGAGTAATATTTGCATGTAACCTAACATCCCTCTGTATACTTTAAATCATCTATAGATCACATGCCTGCTGCCATACCACTGTGGCATCTGATCCTGTCAGATCTTGGAAGTTTGACTTGGTTGGGCCTGGTTAGTACTTGGATGAGAGACTGTCTGGGAACACCAGGTGCTGCAGGCTTGTAAGAAGGACCCAATGAACTGTTCCCCCACCCACTAAAAAGTCAATCAGACATTTAAAACCCTATGAGTAGCAGAGAAGCACAACAATATTGTTTTGTCTGTTGTACCTAGTGCCTGACTCACGGTGACCCTAGGTACAACAAGTGAAACAGTATTGTTAGTGCTTCTGAGCTATTTGTAGAATTTTTAATGGCTGCTTGCTTTTTGGGAGTGGGTTGCTAGGTCATTCTCCCATTTTTGTGGTGCTGGGAATTGAACTCAGGTCCTCAGAGACTGCAGTGCAGCACTCTACCAGCTGAGCTAAATCCCAGCCCAAAACACATGCATAGATCACGTATAATACTTAATACAATGTAAATGCTATGTAAATAATTGTTTTACTTAGAAAATAGTGACAAAAAGTCTGTACATGTTCAATATGGACATATTTTTCCTCAAATATTTTTGAGCTGCAGTTGGTTAGGTTCACAGATATAAAAAGCACAGATACATAGGACCAACTGTGTGCGACAAACTCTGCAAAGCTGTTAACTCAGCATTTTTTGCTCGCAGTAAAGTGATGTTCTATTCATCAGAAAATGTATTGCCTTCATAAGAAAATCGATCACTTGCACTGATATTCAGAGCTCTCAAGGACCCAGTTCTTTATTACTCCCCTTGCTTTATTTGTTGGGCTGGGATTTAGCTCAGTTGGTAGAGTACTGTGCTGCAGTCTCTGAGGACCTGAGTTCAATTCCCAGCACCACAAAAATGGGAGAAGGACCTGGCAATCCACTCCCAAGGCAATCCTGAAACAGTCAGCCATTGAAAACCCTATGAGGGTCGCTATGAGTCAGATACCGACTCAACAGCACCTAACAACAACAACAACAACACCTCAGTTTGCCATGTACCTGTCAGTTTATTGTCCTGTGTGGACTTGCAAGTTGCTGAGATGCAAAATGCTATGCCATCAGTATTTCAGATACCAGCAGGGCCACCCGTGGTGGGCAAGTTTCAGCTGAGCTTCCAGACTAAGACACATGAGGGAGAGGGACTCGGCAGCCTACTCCCAAAACAATTAGCCATTGAAAAGCCTATGAATAGCAGAGAAGCACTGTCAAATATAGTTCTGGAAAATGATCCCCTCAGGCTTGAAGGCATTCAAGAAATGACTGGGGAAAAGTTGTCTTCTCAAAGTAGGGTCAACCTTAATGACAGGAATGGAGTAAAGCCCTGGGACCTCCTTTTGGTGGTGTGTCATGACTCAAAATGAGACTCAACATAGTGACTGCAACCTTGGGCTCAAACACAAAAAGATCATGTACATAACACAGTATTGGGCAGTGTTTTGTTGTGTTGCACATAGGGTCACTATGAGTCATATCTGACTCAATAGCACCCCACAGCACACCTCAGCTGAACCCCCTGTCTTGGTCAAATTCTATATAAACCCAGTTTACAAGGCTTTCCTCTCGTTCCTGATTATGTTTTGCTGGTGTTATTTTCTTTTGTACAAATATCCCACTATTTCGTCTTCCAAATCCTTTCTCCTTTCTAGAAACCAGTCCAAACTCTAATCCTAAGAACATTATGGAGCCAGAATATTTTTAGCTCTATAGCCTCATCTAGAAACAAAGTTCTTTTTTTTACAATGTAAATATTATACAAAATACTTCCTTACACATTGCATGTCTAGGTTTCTCAGAATCTTCTATGGGAAGTATGCAATCTTCAAGACTGGTCACTTCAAGATTGAAATGTATTATGTTTTGTTCACCTTTCCTTATAGAAGACTCTGGCAAGAATATAAGATATTTTACAACTTCTGTTGACCTTTTCATAACCATTCACTTAGTAGGCAAGAACTTGATATGAATTGAGCTGCACAGGATCAATATAAATTTCTGATCTTTACAGTGATGGCAATTTTTTGTATTACTTCAGGCAATGAAAACAAAATCTATCTTGTTCTTCTAGCACCTGTACCTCTCAGCACTCTTCACATTTTGGCCTTCCAAAATCTTACACAGGAAAAGATGTTCAGAAAATGCTAGCCAGACTTATTTAAAAGTGGTATCAAAGTACTTAGTACCTTAAAAAAATAGAGTGGAATGTTAGAAGTTTGAGTATTCACTATGAACAAAGACCTATTCAGTTCTTCTCAGGGTATCAAATTTACAGGCTGCTGGAGGGCAGGGTGTCTTCAGAGAAAAGACAAGCTGTACTATAAGGGTACATGTTCAAAAACCTCTTCCACACATTGGAAAAAATGTAGACTGAATTGACTTAACAAATTTCTTCTTGTGGGAGCACAGTGTCCTTGGTGATTTATTCAAATCAATATCCACCAGAAAGCAGTCTTAAGAATATGATATGTCTATTGGAGAAATGACATAAGAAGAAAGACAGGAGAAGGGTGTTGTGGTGTCATGATATTCTAGTTGGAGGAACCTTAGAGATTTCCTTCATCATCATAACAGGAAAGATTGTGAAGACAAGATGGTCTCTAGGATTCCAAAAGTGAGTGAATCTGATTGCTCAAATATGTGGAGATGTTGACACCCAAAGATTCTGTCTCCTCAACTGGAAATCAATGCCATAGTTTATAACAAGTACCTACCAAAAGTAGCTGGTTATGAATTTTATTTTATTTTTTTGCATGAGCAACATTTTCCTATTCCTAAAGGCAATATCTTTTTTGTGTATGTGCAGTGTTTGGGGGTTGGATCCAGGGCCTTACACATACTTTGCAGGGGCTCTGTCACTGAGCTGTGCCCCCAGCCCATTTTTTATGTTTTCATCTTGAAACAACATTGCACTAAGTTACACAGGCTGCTTCTGACCTCAAACCTGTGATCCTCCTGCCTATGTCTCCTGAGTTGCTGGGATTACAGGAGTGAGCTACCACACCCAGCTAAAAGGAATATCTTAGTCCATTGAGATGCTATAACAAGAATATCATAGACCGAATGGCTTGTAAACAACAGACATTTTTTTCTAATACTCCTAGAGGCTTGTAAATCCAAGATCAACAAATTAGGTGTCTGGTGTGGGACCACTTCCTGGTTCATAGGTGGCATCTTGTCAGTACATCATCACTTGGCAGAAGGGGAAAGGAAGCTCCCTGAGCCACTTTTACACTGCTCCAAGGCACTAGTCCCATTCAAGAAGTCTCTACCTTCATCACCTAATCACCTATCAAGGTCTCCCCCTCCCAATACCATCACACTGGGGACAAGTGTCAGTATATATATTTAGGTGTGACAGAAATGTTCAGTTGATAGTAAGAAGTCCTATATGTGGTGGAATATAAGGTTGAGAGCCAGCAATTTATCAGATGTTCATCGATAGAGATATAAGATATAGAAAAGGGGGCAAGTCCTAAGTTTCCACAAACTTCTTAGTTGCAGAATAAGAACTAGAGTCCAGTCTCTTGGTTGCCCATCAAAATGCCCTTCGCTTAGCACCTGTCTGGTAAATAGTTCCACTCCATCCTTTGGCTGACTTTGATGGCTCTTGACACTTTTACTAGATAGAGGAACTGCTAAGTCAATTTTGTTCAAGAAGCATCAGCACCGTATGCCTTCTCTGTGCCCTGCTATCCTGGTTCCTCACATACGAGAAGAATAAAAATCCCCATGAAAAATATCCAGGTATGTTAAAGACATGTGTGTACACTCACATATTGAAGCACAACTAAAAATGGTATAGTCTGAACAATAATCAGGCCAAGGGTTTGTTGTTTACCTGGTTTTCTTCTTGTACTAACTCTCGCAAGCCAGCTAAGGCCATTCAGTTTTGAAGGGGCTGCTGCATTATGGTGGTTGTCATTTTGATGATGAGGTGAGTAATTTCTCAATACCACATGAAACATCAAGGTCAGAGTGGCTGGAGCATAATACGGCAAGCAAGAGTGAGTCACAGGCTGACTGCTATGAGGTTGCTGTCCTCTGTGATCTTGTGTGCAGGAGCGCCCTGCTTGAATGCTCTTTCTGGAGGGGTAAGACTTGAGAAACCTATTTTTCTTACAAAGCCATCATTATTGCTTTGTTCCCCACAGGTACCTTTTTTCTTTAAGATGTAAACATTCCCTGGGTGCTGAATAAATCCATCTTTATTTCTTACAAAGGAGTTTGGTTAAACTATTTTTATTGTGAGGTTTGGAGTAGAATTGCTTTTCTTTTTCTTTTTTTTCTTACTGAGATGAAAATCCTGTGTGCCTGTTCCTAAGGGGGCTTGAAGTAGACAAATAA
The DNA here is from genome assembly GCA_007922755.1 of Pedetes capensis. Classification (NCBI taxonomy): domain Eukaryota; kingdom Metazoa; phylum Chordata; class Mammalia; order Rodentia; family Pedetidae; genus Pedetes; species Pedetes capensis. The sequence continues at coordinate 28,387 of VMDO01011625.1, forward strand.
AATAAAATAATAATAATAACACAGGGCTGATAGGGTGTGCATGTGTGTGTGTGAGGCAGGAAAGAGATTGAGTCCAAGCACCAGCCACTTACAGTCTTTCTCTTCCTTTGCTTTTACATGACATCTCATCTTAACCAATATGAATAAAACATGGTCACAATAGTAATTTTAGAAGTCATTTAAAAATAAATAAAAAGATGAAATTAATTTTAATAATAGACTTGAATCCAGTATGTCGAAAATACTATCATGTTAACATGAGTCAAAATAAAACTTGCTAGTGAGATATTTTCCATGTTTTTTTTCACATTAAGTCTTAGAAATCTGATGTACACATTATGCCCAAAGCACATGTCAGTTCGGACTACCCTCACTGCCGTGTATCATAGCCAATCTATTGAAGAGCAATTTATGGAATAAAAAGCTGTATCATTTGGTGTTGAAGATGATTCATGATCTCTCCTTTATCTTTTTATGTTTTAAGTTCTTGTACCCTATATCTTTGTATTCTAGCCTTATCAGTTTACTTCTCTTTCCTGAATACGATGTACTCTCTTCTCTTCCTGTCTGTGTTGGCCTTTGCCTGCTCTGACCCTAGTCATGTCACAAAGCATGGCAAGTGAGTTTAGAGGCAGCCTGATATGAGTTTTCATGGGTTTGAATTGGGACTTATTTCCAACCTTATTGCTTAATAATTAAGTGACCTTAAACAATCTATTTAGTTTCTTTGAAGTCCTTATTACTCCCGAGTAAAAAATATATATAAATAAATAAATAATAAGACCATACATAGATGTCGATTTCTGGCATTTGGTTGGTTTAATTTCCTCCCCCTTTTCAGTTGCTATCTAAGCTGCTTTTATGAGCAATATTCCCATTCCCACCTGAGAGCTGCACCGCAAAGAATGCTCTGCTTTGGTCAGTAAAATTGCTTAAGTCAACATCTCCTTCTTTTACTTATAATCTCTTTACTCCTGTATCTTTGTCCCACCTTCAACAACGCAGCTTCAGTTCTTGCTACTAAGTTGCCATTCTCCTCTGCTTTTCCTCTTTCCTACTGCCAAAATGCTGACAGCCACACACACAGCCAGCCTCTGCCCCTTGGAAATAAACAACTCTGGTACCAGTGGAACTGCACAAGTGCCCTTCTGCTGGGCCCAGGAGCTGACAAGCTACCACTGAAAACTATGCCCAGCTCAGGGTGACAGCACGCCAGTTCTGTCCTCTGCTGTAACAGTTTCCTAGGCAACCCATACACTGCCAGTGAAGGAAATGGAAGGAAGAAAAGGCAAAACCTGCCTCATTTCCACAGTTTTCAATACTTTTGAAGTGCTAAAAATATTGAAACTAAATGAATAGCTGAGCATATGTTTTATTATTTCATGTCATGTTGGTTATAGCCTCTGTCACATCTCTAATAGAATTGCTAGTGAATTACTAGTGATGGTATTGTGTGAGGGAAATTGGTTATTTCTAGTGGGGTAAGGTTGATAGGTTTTAAAAAGCAATTTTGCCCATCCTTCATTAGATTTAACCCTATTTGTGGTGTATGCTGAGATTTCTTAAATAGTATGTTAAATTTCCCATCTTAATTGCTTGTTATTAATAAAGTATAATCAAATTCTTTATCTTGTATCCAGAAACCTTGCAAATTTTATTTCTCTATTTCCTCAGCATTCTTATTTTTCTGGACTTAACAATGGCTAGGACTTTTGCTGTATTGGTGAGTAAAGTGGAAATAAGCAGATTGTGTCATTCCACAAGTCAAGGGAAGCCTTCCATATTCATCATTAAGTTATGATATTTCCCAAAGTTCTGTGTAGATATTCTTCTATTTCTCCTTGCTAAGAGGCTTTTATAAAAATATCAAATGGAGATAGATTTTGTCCTATTACAAATTTCCCCAGAAGGTTTTTAGAAAGCCATTAATGGAGATGTAATTTTATCAAACAATCTTTCTTGCTAGGAGTATAGCTCCGTGGTAAAGCACTGCTTAGTATGCATAAGGCCCTGGATTTGATCCAGGCCTTGGATTTGATTCAGCATACACATATTCACACACACACACACACACACACACACACACACACTAAAAAAAGAAAGAAAAGAAAAAGAAAAAAGAAACAAAAAGAGAGAAACTTTCTCTATCTACCGAGATAATCATATATGATATTTCACCTTTGCATTGTAAATATTGTTGTCTGAATTCATTGTTTTTTAGTTGGCCAATCTTATGTACCTTAATAAACTCAACTTGGTTATTATAATGTATTAGCTATTTTGGAGTCACTGGACTTTTTACCAAAATTTCATTTAGGATTTTTGTAATTATATTCATATATTGAGTTGCACATGTTTTTCTTTTCTTATAATTTCTCTGACAGGTTTAATAGTCAAGGTTATTTTGGTCACCTATGATAAGTAGGTATCATCCTTTGGCTCTACCTGTCTGTCCATGTATCCATTGATTTATTCATTCCACAAATGTTTATTGAGGAATAATATAGAATAGTGGTTAAAGATGGAGATTTAGACTGCTTACATTTGAATCTTTTAAAAATACTTATTGAGACTATATTCATCATCTATTGCTATATAACAAATTTCACAAACTTAGCAGCAAGAAGCAACACACGTTTATTACCTTAAAGTTTCTGTGGGCCAAAAATCTTGGAACAGCTTAACTTGGTCCTCTGCTTCAGGGTCTCTCCAGAAGTATCAGGCAAGGGTGTTGACTAGAGATGCAGTCTCATCTGAGGCTCAACTGGGGACACTCTATGATTTACATGTGTCCAATATGTGTGTTGCCAATGTGATAGTATTAAGAGATGGGGCCTTCAAGAGGTGGTTAGTTCATGAGGCCTCCCCCATCTAAATGGAACTACGTGCCTCTGTAAAGGAGCTTAATAGAGCCAGTTAGTCTTTTCTATGTCCTCTGCCTTTTACTATGTGAAACACAGTGTACTTCCCCTCCAGCAGATGAAGCCTTCAAGGCAACATCTTAGGAGCAGAGAGCAGTCTCCACCAGAAAACCAAACCTGCAAGAGCCTCCATCTAGGATCCTCCATCACATTAAGAAATAAATTTCAGTTCTTTACAGATTACCCAGTTTCAGGCATCTTGCTGTACAGACTAAGATGAGAATCATCTGCTTCTAAGTGCGGGTGGTTATTGGCAGGATTCAGTTCTTTGCAGATTGTCATAGGTAGGAGTCTGCCTTCAGTTTCTTAACATTTGGGCCTCTCCAGGTATCATCTGACTTTATCAAAATCATAGGGTATCAGTAGAGAGAATCTTCTAGTAAGACTGAGCTTACAATATTAAGTACCACAATTATGCAACATCCCAGGGATCTTTTAAACAAGGCATGAAGACCAGGAAACAGAGATAATCAGGGATCATCTTAGAGACTCTCCACTACAGCATGTTGGGCTGATTGCAAAACTTCTATGTGTGTTAGAGTCTTCATCTATTAAATGAAGATGATAATGGTACCTGCCTGCAGTGGTATCAGATCTCAGATCTCAGAAGCTAAGCAGGGTCAGACCAGGTTAGTACTTGGATGGGAGATCACCTGGAAACACTAGATACTGTAGACTTGGGAGAAGGGCCCAGCAACCCACTCCCAAAAATCAGTTGGCCATTGAAATCCCCTATGAATAGCAGAGAAGCACTGACAATAGTGTTTCGCCCATTGTATGTAGGGTTTCTTTGAGTCGGATATTGACTTGAGGGCACTTAACAACAACAACATTGGTACCCATCCCTAGGATCATTAGGAGTACTAAATCATTCAATATAAGTAAAGCAGCCAGAATAGTTCCTGATATAGAGTAGTGCATTAATGTTAGAGGCCATTTTCTTGCTAAGGGCCAGATACTATTCAAGATATGGGAGGATTGAACTGAATAAAAGAGATAAAATCCTAGCTCTAATAGACAAGAGCAGAAAACAAGCATATAAATATGTAATAGAATTAGTATTGATGTGGGGGAGAGGGCAACATTACTATGCTATTCAAGGGTAGATCTTCTTGGTGGCCAGAAGAAAATAAGGGGCAAGGCTTTTATATATCTCCGGCATAACAAGAATCAAGTTCTTAGGATGAGAGTATGTTTACTTTAAGGACCATATGGTGGCTTGCTTTGAAACTATACAATATAACCTATAAATATTCCTAGTAGTTATTCACAGAGGAGAATTTATTTCTATATAGCTCCTCCATGCATGCAAAACACTACTCTTTAGAATTGCTTCAGGAAATATGCAAAACACTAAGAGGTCATGCTCAACAGAGAGCACGAAAAGGTTAAATTAGAATGCTAGAAGGCCAAAGCTGAGTGAGGCCTGGGTGTTTGTTATAATTTTGATTGAGTTAAATTCAGTTGCAACAAAAGCTACTACATCATTGTATTGAGAGAAGTAATTGAAAGTCCCTTATTTATTTTCTTTGCTATTCATAATTCAGTTAACTAAGCATTATGAGATGATCCCAAAGACTGTATTTCTTTTTTGTATTTTTTGTATTCTTTGTATTTTTTGTATTTGTATTTCTTTAAAGCCTACGTTTTCATCACTTTTACAAAGTTCTAATCAGACTACAGATGCAATTGTCTCTTTCCTTTTATTGCTTAGTGTTTCATGAGTGAAATATATTCTGTCTTACCAGTAATCATGAGGGCTTCCCAGTTTAGTGATTATCTAATATTCTACCAGGTTGGTATGTCAAAAATACTTGGTCTTATTCTTCTGCATATTTTGGTTATTTTTATTTTCTTTGCTACAGATAAAGCAGATGCTATTAACTCTTCTGAGGTGATACCTTTTTCTTCCTTAAAATTATCTTTAGCATAAATTCTCAAAGGAAGGCAGATTACTTTGTCAAAGGACCTGAACAATTTTATAGAGCCTATTTATTTCAAGTCATATTAACTAGAGTACAGTTTTTTGTTAGCAACACAAAGTATACCACAGATTGGTAATAAAATGTCCATATATTTTATCATTTTAAAATATGTCTATACTCCCTTACATTTAATGTTATAAGAAGCTATTAGCAATTTGTTGTTGTTAGGTGCCATCGAGTTAGGTCCAACTCAGAGTGACCCCCATAGGGTTTTCAATGGCTGATTGTTTCGGGATTGTTTTGGGAGTGGGCAACTATATCCTTCTCCCATTTTGTGGTGCTGGGGATTGAACCCAGGGCCTCAGGCAGCTCAGGGCAGCACTCTATCAACGGAGCTAAGCCCTAGCCCATTAGTACTTAAAAACCCCAATATTTATCCCTTCATGCTAGAAACAGAAATCTTATACTCAGTACTCTTTATATAAATTGTATGAGTAACTAGATGTTTTATTCCACATAGTAATTTAGAGTAAACTGAAGCTGAAGCCTGAATATTTGGATATTGTTGTTTTTGTTAGGTGTTATCTAGTGGTATCTGATTCATAGTGACCCTATGTATAACAGGTGAAACAGTATTGTTAGTGCTTCTCTCCTACTCATAGAATTTTCAATGACTGATTGTTTTTTGGGAGTAGGTTGCCAGGTTCTTCTCCCAAACCTACAGTACCTGGCGTTCCCAGGCAGTCTCCCATCCAAGTACTAACCAGGCCCAACCCTGCTTAGTTTCTGAGATCTGATGGGATCAGACACCACAATGGTATGGCTACAGGTAAGTATTTGGATAGATATATACCTCTGTTATCTCCTAGCAGTATGGCTTTGAGCAGACTCTACACCTGATTGGTTTCTCAATTTCCTCATCCAAATAATGAAGGTAATAAGAATTCCCACATTAGAGGTTTCATCTCAGTTAATAAAGTCAAAGTGTTTTATACATGATTGGGGCTAAAGAAATGTTAGCTTTTATTATGAATATATTGTGTGTTCTGAGGTTATCACTCAGATAATATCTTGTTGAATCAAGCTGGAAGGGATGAGTTTTCCTGGAATTTTAGCAGCAGCTACCAATCATGGAGTCTACTAGTACTGCACAGAGGACATAGCAGAATATAGATCACAAGCTAGGCATCCATGGATGAAATCTATCCCTTAACTTAGTGTGGTTATTTCATATTTTTAATTAGTTGCTAACATTAAAATTTTTGAAATTTCATGTAAAATTCTGATTTATGCCTCCTCTTTTTTTAAAAAATAATTGAAAGATAGAATAAGATTTGGCTATTTTGCATATGGTAGCCATCGGCTGGAGCAAAATAGCAGCTGCTTTTATTAGGAGGAATACTTAAAAGGACCACACCTTCTCCATGTGCCTCATCTGCCTTATTGTAAGCCTGTTGCTTACATCTTGCTTGCTTCACCTATTTACATTTCCCCACTCACTGGCTTCTAGAGAACTTGAATTTGCTTCCATCACCACAATTGAGACCTTGGCCTCTGAAGGCTGAGAGGCCTGTTAGAATTATTGCACTGGACAACTCACTAATGAAAATCCAAGTTATTTGATTCCTTGCTTACATGGTGACATGGCAGAGCACTGAGCAGCAGACCCTATTTCTTTAGGAGGCTCCAGGATGTCTCCTTATGAGAGATGCTGTGTTTGTTTTAGCCTTGGCCTTGAGGCCAAAGACATACTTTCCTCTGTTCTGTAAGAAGTGTGAACTGAGAGGATCACAAGTTAGAGTAGACCATCTAAAATGCTGCTTCAAAAAGCCTGTGCACTCTCTCTGAAGACTGAAAATGGTTGCTTTGAAACAGTGGGGACTCCATACTTATAGCACTAAGTGTCTATTTTTATGCCTGGGAGAGTTTTTAAAGCCATTACTCCATTTTCTCTAGTCTTAAAATGCATGATTCATATACAACACAGATCAGAAATGGCAGAGAGATTGAACTGAGAGCAAAGTTATGCAGTTTTACCATAGTACTTGGCAACCGGTGAGGCGTACAAGAGGTTGGTAGCCAGAGCCAGTTGACTCTTTTAGGCTTTCAAGAGCTCATCTTCAGGCTTTCATTGAACTTTGCATTTTCTTCTGTTCTCATGTTGTAATGAATGGAGGAGGGGATGTTGTACATTCATGTGAAACCACTGACCTTGGTGGATATACCCCAGGGGGTAATGAAAACAGTATGTAATGTTCTGTTAGAAGGTAAACACAGTGGGCACAAAAAGCATAGTGATGAAGAGTCTAACAGACCCTAGTTTGAATCTTAGCACTGCTGCTTGCATGACTTACATGGACCAGGATAATTTATTTTAATTCTTTTTGACTCAATTTTCTCATCTATAAAATGAGGTACCATTAATGCCTCCTTCTTGGGGGGTGGGTATGTAAAAGAGTTCCTATTAAGCATTTACCACATAAACACTCAGTAAATAGTGTTGCCTATTCAACATGATAAATTACATAGTTCTTGCTCTCATGTACCTAAGAGGCCACTAGGATTTATTATTATTTTATTATTATTAGGTGCCGTCGAGCGACCCTCATAGGGTTTTCAATGGCTGACTGTTTCGGGATTGCCTTGGAAATGGATTGCCAGGTCCTTCTCCCATTTTTGCGGTGCTGGGAATTGAACTTGGGACCTCAGAGACTGCAGCGCAGCGCTCTACCCACTGAGCTAAATCCCAGCCCCACTAGGATTTGTATGGCCTAAATTTATTTTTATCTTGTAACACATCTATGGGCTGGGATTTAGCTCAGTTGGTAGAGTGCTGCTCTGCAGTCTCTGAGGCCCCGGGTTTGATTCCCAGCACCGCAAAAATGGGAGAAGGATGTGGCAATCCACTCCCAAGGCAATCCCAAAACAATCAGCCATTGAAAACCCTATGAGTGTCGCTATGAGTTGGACATGACTTGATGGCACCTAACACCACCACCAATGAAAACAACAAAGCCATTGAGAACTTGACTGTTTCTGAATCTTTGCCGCATCTGTTACTCTTTTTCTTAATTTCCTTATCTATCAAGGGGGAAAACATAAGACATCCTGTAGTATCTAGCACAAAGTACTAATGATAATAATGAAAGGAAGAGAAAAGCTAATGTTTATAATAATAGTGGGAGAAGGACGTGGCAACCCACTCCCAAAAAACAATCAGCAATTGAAAACCCTATGAATAGCAGAGAAGCACTGACAATAGTGTTTCACCTGTTGTACATGGGGTCACTATGAATCCGACACCAACTTGACAGTACCTGACAACCTGGCATGATAATAATGTAATAAAAAGGTGGAGAAAAGCTTATGTTTATCACGTGTATTCTACTTATTAAATTATATGTATTGCATGTGCTTAATATTAATTTATATACTTTTACATATATTAATTTATTTCAACCTCATTGTTGTTGTTGTTAGGTGCCTTTGAGTTGTGTGTGAAGCATTGTAACCCTTACAGGGTTTTCAGTGGTTGATTGTTGCAGGATTGCCCCCAGAGCAGATTGTCACATGCTTTTTCTGTTAAACCTCATAGTAACCTATAAAATAATTTCACTATCAGTCCAATTTTATAAATGAAGAATCTGTGCAGCAGAAGCAAAACACTCCAGAGATATTAGCTGTGATGGTTGTCATTAATAAAATGAATATCTTTCCAATTGATTGCAATTAGATTTAAGTCATGACTTTTAAATTTCTTCTAAGCAATTCTGTTGTGTCTCTGAACCCCATCCTACTTTCTGTTCATGGGCATTTTGCTTATTGTTATGGCATGTACATGAAGGACAAGTTTTGAAACCCTTCACATTTTACATAGGAAGTTTTCTGCCTGTTTGTGTTCTGAAATAAATTTTATAGCCTTCTGTTCACTTGACAGATATAACTAAAGAAGAGAGTGAGGCTGGCAGGCTAGCCCTGGGGACTAGGAATATAATTTTTGGACCGTGCACTCTGTGGGCAAAGGAGTATGTTACTAAGACTAAACAAGGTGAATATTTTCAACCTATTGAATTTCTAATCCATTTGTCTGCAGACTGCCTGTGAAGAAAAGCACAAGTGATAGCATACTGGGCTGAAAATCAGTAGATTGACCAAGACCGTCATTCACATTTGCTGTGCTGTTTAACCCACGGGCAGCAGTGCCATTTCCATGACACAGCTCATTCTCTCTGCATTGGCAAGTCTGTGATCAGATACCACCTTCTTAGTGAGGCCCACCCCATTGAAGATATATTTTTTCTTTTTTGTTGTGGTACAAGGCGGGTGAACCCAGGGCTCACACATACTTTGCAAGTGCTTTGCCACTGGGCTGTGCCCCCATCCCATTTTTAAGTTTTATTTTGAGTCAGATCTCACTAAGTCACACAGGCTGCCTCTGGCCTTGAACTTGAGATTCTCCTACTTCTACCTCCTTAGTCACTGGGATTACATGTGTGTGCCATGGTGCCGGCTCACCCAAGACCTCTCCAATTGTACTCTCTACCAAACATTCCATATCCCCTTTCCCTGCTTTATTTTCCTCCATGGCACCTATCCTTCTCTACAATCATGCATTTTACCTATGTATTGTTTGTTTTCCCTAGTATTGATACAGTGGGGCTTACTTGTACTGGTTTGCAAGAGCAGATTGCTAAAATATTCAGGAATTTGACAAGCTGGCTGTCAAATTTGCCATGGGAAAGTATTTACAGTGTGGAAAGGTGTAAAGGCTACAAATAGGTCCTTTATTTATCCCCACTAAAGAGAAGGCTTACCAGAACAGCACTAACCCCTTCCCCATTCATTTGATGAGGAGCTTCATGAGAGAAGAGATTTGTGTCTCCTTCGTTCACTTCTCTATCCTCCTAACTGGAAAGGTGACTTTCACATGGTAATTAAGGAAATATTTATTAGAAAAATATAGAATGATTTTGTGAGTGAGTAAATGAATGAGTGAGCAAGTAAAAGTCAGTCAGTGTCCTTCACATGGAGGTGACTTTTCTTGGTGCAGTAATTGAGTGGTTTACAACATAGGTAGGGAAAACTTAATTGCTAAGTGAATTTTACTAGATCCTAGTGAAAAAATGTGTGATGGAACTTGGAGTTCAAACCTACAGTTGTGAGTTTTTCTCTTCTTGACTCCAAACTTTGGCTTTGAACCAATGAAAACAAAATTTTTAGTTAGATTTATTAAATCAAGCTTCTTTCTCATTGCTTAATAACTAAAATGGAAAGGAGCTAAAAATATGTAAATGGAAACCTGGGGAAAAAAACATTGCAAGTGCCATGAGGAAGCTAAAATAATTTGGCTAGAGTTCACTATCATTTCCCCAGCTTAAAATTACATTTGTAAGTCACCCTAAACAAGAATGACACTTAAGTTTTTAGCTTGATTATTCATAATTGCATTGCATGCAAGTTCTACCCTACAACCTTGTTGATTGCTAAGAATGGTATTACCTTGTGTCATGAACTCTGAGATTGCCTTAATGTACCTCCCTTTCTGGAAGGAAAACACACATTCTGAAATAAAGCATATGGCCAGAGTTGAAAATATGATGACTAAAATATAATGAAAAATTTCTTTTTGTTGTCTTATTTTCTCAGAACTTCCTCACTAGTTCCTTTGATCCTTTTTAGTGTGTCAGCCCTGCTGGCAACTGTGTCCTTCTCTGTGTCAACTTTGCTTGCTCATTTGTCTGAAAGATGGATGCTAGTGGGGCTAGGGTACATGCTTTATTATTTTTATCCAGTGGGACAGAAAGCAAATCCAAGCATAGACTCCAAGTCCCTCCCTTTGGTTTGTTTATATCCATTTGGGTTATATGACTGCACCTGTGCCAGCAACCTTCTCCAGAGAAATGCCTTGAGCAACTTGTCTCAGTTCTGTGTTTCCTGACTAGTTGACTGGCAAAGCAGATGGGAATAAAATGACTGACTCATCAATAAAGACTTACCCCAGGAACTAGGGAGTTGCGTTATCTTCCCCTGTGCCTCATGTCCATATAAAAACAGGGAAGACCCCTGAACAACATCAAAGTCTTGTAAGGAAGATCAGAGTCAGTATTGAATAAAGAACTTCTGAGTTTACAAATGTGGAAACTGGAAGACAAGAGAGTCTTCCTCTTGGCCAAGTTCAGGCAGGTAGAATGGCAAGGTGGGGAAGAAAGAGGAGAAGGAAAAGAAGAGAAATAAAGAGGAGAAAATAAGAAAATAAACTCATATATCACAATTCACGGGCTGGGATTTATCTCAGTTGGCAGAGCGCTGCGCTGTAGTCTCTGAGGTATTGAGTTCAATTCCCAGCACCACAAAAATGGGAGAAGGGCTTGGCAATCCATTCCCAAGGCAATCCTGAAACAGCCATTGAAAACCCTATGAGGGTCACTATGAGTTGGATACCGACTCCACAGCACCTAACAACACCAACATCACAATTCACTGTGTCAGGCACTGTTGAAAATTTATATGTAGCAATGGAAATTAATGTATATAATTTTTACCCCAAGCATATGAGCAAGATGCTATTATTGTGATTACTACGTTACAGCTGAGAAAACAGAGGCATAGAGCAGTGAAGTACATTAGAGGAGAGCGCATGGTGCAACTCAGGAAGCTGGGACTTGAATGCAAGAAATCAGGCAGCTCTGAAATACATGGCCATCACTCCTCTAGGTTGACTGGGCTGTCTCACAGCAAAGCTAGTGGTTTAATTCTGAGACAAACTACTGGCGTAGTAGGATATCTGTTCCTTTTGCTGAGATGACTCCCTCACTTTTCAGACCTCACAGATTATCAACTTGCTTGGATTTGAAATGGCCTCAACCTTCTCCGTGCTGGTGAACTTGTCTTTGATTACCAACTCTCTTTTATAGAATACGACCATAATTCTGCGGTTCCCCAAGCTTTCCTAAAACATGGCTCATGCTTCTTTATGTTTATTCCATTCTCATATTGTTATCTTCCTCTGACATTGATTAAGCAAAGAACAGTAAAGGCTAAGAGAGCAATGACTTGTAAATGAGGTACATTAACAAAAAGAAGAAAAAAGCTCCACCTGAAAGAACACTTCATTCTGTTTGATCAAGACATCAACATAGCCATTAAATGAATTCTCTTTGAAAAGATTTCCATTTTTGTTTTAGCATTCCTTTTTAAAGAATAGAGAAAGGATAAGAAACTATACTTCAGATGGGAATTTAAGATTGTGGCTGAGCCCAACCCAGAGCTATCTGAATTTAGAATTCTTACTTAAACCTTTTTGTGGTCAGCTATGGATATAAGGATAAAGAAAAAAAAAAAAGAAATGCACTTGAAGTTTTGGGTTATTTTCTAGGACACTAAACAAAATCACCCCTAGAAGAGAGCTAGACTTCTTAGTGCCAGAGGCTGGGTGAGTTCAGGCATGGTGGTGTGATATTTAGATTTGGGTGGCCTGTTCTCCACACCTGGCTCCACTTTTCACCACTGTGTGAACTATCTGGAATGCAGTATCTTTGTAGTAAATTTTTATAGAGGTCTCCATTCTGAGTTTGGTTATTATTAAAAATTATTCCATCTCTAAAATCTTTACTGATAAATTAACCTTACCTACCCACTCTTCCACTCTTACTCAACCATACTTTAACATTGTTAGTCCTTCCATCCTTCACCTTATCCTCTCCTCTCAGCCTATTATCAGACTCTTTTTGGCATCACTTCTTTTCCTGCCATCCCTACTGCCTCTTTTATTTCCCACATACAGTTTCTGTAATGGCAATGGTTATAACTCAAACTTCTCTGGAACCAGCCCTCCCCCCCCAATTCGTAAAACAAAGCCAGTAAGTAATAGCATTGAGTGACCCTAAAGATGATATAATAGTGAAATAAAACACTTAATACTAATGTTACCAACACTGTGTAATTTGCTTTTGTCAAGACAAAAAGAAAACAAAGCAAACAAAGGGGAAAAAGAGAGTAATTGTGTTTCAAATAAAAGCCATAAGTAATGGGCTTTCTCTTGAACTTTGTTGTTAATGTTGGAAAAAGGCTTTTTATGAAGTTGTCCTAATGGATGTTTTCATTATTACATATTAAAGTTATTAATAAAAACAGAGGAGTGCTTAAAATGAATGCCTTGAGGCCTTGTGAAATGGCTTTGATTGGGTAATGCAATGCATTATGCGTAATCAGAAAAAAGCAATGCTACTCTGGCAGAAAAGTAAGTACTTCAGATGTCAACATCATATTTGAAGATGACTGAGTTATTAAGACATCTACACAGTGTGTTTTTTTCCATTTAACACATTTACTCTTTATGACAGAAAAGAGAAGAAAAATAGAAAATAGAGGCTGAGATTTGTTAAACTTCATTGTAAGGTAGACATTAAAGAGACTATGTTAAATAAAGTAGTTCATTTATCTATTTTTAAAATGTGAGTGTGTAAGCAATCTTTTTAGCCAGTCCATCTAGATGAAGACAGTGTTCCCACAGTGCCCCATTCCACCCCTATGATGGACCAAGTATGCTCTTAGCTTTCCTGGGTCAGGTGAAAAGAGGCCAGATGTAGATAGGCTCCTCATCCTGCACCTCAGTCATCTTCAGAATTGGATCCTTCATATTTTCATACATTGACTTTGAAATCCTGAATCTAAGCCAGCACTCATATACTTGGGCTTAAACAAACCAGTCCTTAAAATGGGGCATCATTCAAGGTGTCACCATGGGGTCTTCAGCTACTAACACTCTGAAATAATCACCTGAGGGTTTAAAGTCAGAAGGTCTTTCCATTTCTTTTACTGTATTCCTTTTTGGAAGATATATTCTAAATTGAAAATGAGTAGAGGGCAAAACAATCAAGCGAACAACCCCCCTAGGAACTATTTGCATTCTTTCTTCCTTCCCCCTCACATTCATTCTTTTATTCTATTCATAAGTGTCTTTTAAATGGATATACAGATGTTCCTAGACTTATAAATGGGGTTTCCTCCCAGTAAACCCATTGAACGTGTTGTTTGTTAGGTGCCATCAAGTTGGTGTCTGGCTCAAAGTGACCATACGTACAACAGGCACAATAGGCGAAACAGTATTGTCAATACTTCTCTGCTATTCATAGAGTTTTCAATGGCTGATTGTTTTTTGGAAGTGGGTTACAGGTTCTTCTCCCAACACTGCCACACCTGGTGCTCCCAGCCACTCTCTCATCTAAGTACTAACCAGGCCCACCCCTGCTTAGCTTCTGAGATCTGATGGGATCAGATACCACAGTGGTACAGTTGCAGGGCCATTGAAAATAGGCTAATTCAAAAACTGCACTCAATACACTCAACGTATGTAACATCCCTAACTGAGCAACACACTACGCTGTAGAATATCTGTTGTTTCCCATCATCATGGGGCTGACTGGGAGCTTCAGTTTATAGCTGCTACTCAGCATTGTGAGAGTGTTTTACACTATATAACTACCCTGGAAGTGATCAAAATTCAAAATTCTAATTGCAGTGTACACTCAATGTGTATCACTTTGTGGCATCACAATGTCAAAAATCATTAGTTGAACTATTTTAGCTGTTGCATCTCCTAGATTGTCTATATATGAAAGAGATTGCACTGAAATCTAATGACTTTGAAAATCCTCACTTTGAAAGGTGGAACAAGTCCTGTGTTAATTCTCTCATTTAAATCAGAGCAGAAAAGAGTAGGCCTGCTTGTAACAAAAGAGTTAAATTTACTACTACAGAGAAGTATAGAAGCCTTGTGTTCTTGAAAATTATATGGTATGAGTTGCATGCAAATCAGAACTCCTTTTCTAAGGGAATGTTTCTTCTTGTTTCACTATTCAGATATTTCAATCCTTTAGAGCCTGAGATGAACTTAGTATAACAAAATATTGTTTACAATCTTCTCATTCTAGGAAAAGAAGCGTTTTTTACCACTTTTGAAAACTGGATACTTGTATTAATAGGAGCAGGGCTGTATCTATGGCAGTTGATACATATTGTAAGTGTGTTTCATAGAAACACCAAGCAATTGAATGGAGACTAAGAAGCCCCAAGATGTGCAGTTGGCAAGCTAGAGACTCAGGAGAACTGATGGTATAATTGTAGTCACAGTCTGAAGACCTGAGAATCATAAGAGCTAATATCTAAGTTCCCACCCAGAAGTCAGTAGACTTTATACTCAAGAAAGCTGCTACTTCTTTCTGAAGTCTGAAGGCTAGAAAGGACCAATGTTCTACTTCTCCTAGGAAAAAGCCTCTTCACCACTTTTGAAAACCAGAGGCTTGATTAATTGTGAAGATGACTATTTCTGTAACACTGTTATTGTAAAGGCAGTTAGGCAAGAGGAGCCCCCTTTTAGCCATTTTGTTCTATTCATGTCTCCAGTTGACTGGATGAGGCCCAACCACAATGGGGGATGGGGGACAATCAGCTTTATTCAGGTCACTAATTCAAATATTAATCTGATCCAGAAACACCTTCACAGACATACCCAGAGTAAAGTTTGACCAAAATATGGGCATCTCAGGGTAAGTTGCTACATATAATTAACAATCACTTCACTCTTATAATAAATCATTTGAAGAAAATACAGAGAGAACCACAAAAGAAAAATATTCAAGTGGTTTTTGTTGGAGATAAAAACTTGGTTATCTGCTTTGGAATTTTCATGCTCGCATTGCTTATCTTTACTGAGACTTATAAGACAAGCAAAAGGTATTGCAATTTATAAGTAGAATTTTGTAAATTTTACAAAGCTTAAGAAAATTTAATCAATAGAAGGTAATGATAATAGTACATATAGTAAATAGGATATATTGGTTAAAATGATTTTTGCAATAAGCTCACAAGGTGCTTTTATTTGTTTAATCATTTTACAAATAAAAAATCTGGAGATAAGAGCCGACAGTTGACTGGCATAAAGTCTATGAAGAGCTAATAAGTGGCTGGGCAGAAATTTGAACTGCCTGTAGGGCTAACTTCTTCAATGTGAGACTGTAGGGTGTGTGATCAGAAGGGCCTGTTTTCTGTATAATGTTAGCTGTAGTTCTCTTGACATTAATTTTAATTTTTTAACCAGTGGCCATCACTTTCATTTTGTACTGGGCCCTGAAAATTATGCAGACAGTCACATCCTGCTGGATGTAGAGGTCCTTCTACTCCATCATATCTCTTTCAGGGATGAAGTCTCCCTTGCAAAAAAATATTTGCAGAGAGAGTGGTCACTACCCGTTCCCTACCAACTCAGGGACACACCGCTGCTACAGCCTACATGTCCCACACTGGTAGATTTGCTGTCTGTGTTGACATCCTCACATGACAAATATCTAAAAAGTCAGCTTTTAGCTTTCTGGCTGGTTAAGTGCCATATAACAAGAAACAAAATTACCTCATATTGTTTACCAAACCTCCTTTGGTTTTTCATTTCTTTTAAATATATTAAATTGTGTTTTTATTTCTACACTCGGGGCATTTCAGTCTTCCTCTACCATTTTCAATATATTTCATTCTATTTGGATTTATCAAAAATGCATTGGTTCTCCAAAAGTGATTACTAGTACTGCGATATTTTATTACTAATAATGAACATTTATTTAGCATTAGGCAGGTAGTTTGAAACCATTTTTCCACTGCATCAAAATCTTTATAATCTAAATTAAGAATGTCAGCTTTGTAGTTAACTGACACAAGTATATTTTTTATTTTCTCATTCTTTATCTTTAAATATTCAACATTTAATTTTTTTAATTTAATAGTTGAAGAAATGGCATGATGTATTTTTGAAATTTATCAAAGCCTAAATTCAGTTTTTGTTTCAAGTCATGTAAAAGACAGATGCCACCTTAGTGTTTTGCATTGTAATGGTTCCCCTTCATTAATAATACATTGTTATTATTGTTAGGTACTATCGAGTCACATAGTGACCCTATGTACAACAGATGAAACACTATTGCTGTGTTTCTCTGCTACTCAGGATTTTCAGTGGCTGATTGTTTTTGAGGAGTGGGTTGCCAGGTCCTTCTCCTAAGCCTACAGCACCCAGTATTCCCAAGTGGTCTCCCATCCCAAGTACTAACCAGGTCCAACCCTGCTTAGCTTCTGAGATCTGACAGGAACAGATGCCACAGTGGTACGGCTGCGGGCCTAATAATACATTTTCTCTGTTTATTTTGAAATTTCCCTGATTATCATCACCTATTATCACTGAATGTGTATCACTAGACATTTTGTGTAGTGATAGTTTGGGGGAGTATTAGAAATCATATAACCTGGTGTCCTTGCTTCACAAGTAAAGAAACTGATGCTTAGAGAGGCATATGGGAAAGAACAGCTTGCAAAACTGTCTGAAAATCCCCTGAATTTCAATCCCATACTCTTTTATTACACCACACAAATCTCTTTCGATGCCTAAAATCACTAAGATTTCTTTTTTAATTTTCTGCCCATGATAAATATTTATACATCCTTGAGCCTCAAGTTAAAGTTTAGCTACGGAGGCCCTATGAATATGAAAATCAAAAATCTGGAGGGAAATGTTAGCTGTTCAGAAAAGGGCAACAGTGTTTTTGAAATGCTCAATTTCATGTCTGAAAAAAATAATGTCTGCCTTTCCAATTAAATTCTCCTCGCAAACAGCAGTGCCTCTGGATTGTTTGAGTAATTCCTAACCCTGTAACATAATTTATAAAAACAAATTGCCCAGCAAAAGGTGTCAGTAAACCTATGTCAAATTAAGTACATGGTGAAAATAATGTAGCTGAATCTGGTGCTTAATAAGGAATACCAGTAAGGTGCTCTGTTGAATGGAACTTTTTCTTTATTTTTTTTCTGTCACCACAGTGCTGGTAGTTTCATTGCTGGGGGGTACTGAAATACATTTGCAACAAGGGCAAATTATGAATTCTCTGCAGCTAATGACAGGTCTAATGAGGACTCTTGGAAACAGGACAGTTGATTCTAAATTGTGATATTAGCATCAAAATACTTTTCTTTAAAAAAATCTATCTACCTCAATTATGCTCCAGGGATGTTATATAATTGTAGTAGACCAAGCTGCATAACTTTTGGTAACCAGTTACAAGACTTTTACATGACAAGTTGCCTCTGATATGGTTAGGAAGCAAGGGTTCTGATTAAATACTTCTTAAGAATGATCTCGCCTGCAGCTGTAGCCCTGTGGCATCCGATCCAGTCAGATCTCAGAAGCTAAGCAGGGTTGGGCCTGGTTAGTACCTGGATGGGAGACCACCTGGGAACACCAGAAGCTGTAGGCTTGGGAGAAGGACCTGACAACCCCCTCCCAAAAATCAATCTGCCATTGAAAACCCTATGAACAGCAGAGAAGCACTGACAATAGTGTTTCCCCTGTTGTACAGAGGGTTGCTATGAGTCAGATACTGACTCGAAGGCACCTAACAACAACAACAAGAATGATCTCAGGTGGAATCTTTTTAAAACAAATATTCCATTTCTACCTAGGCTTGGCAATGCATGCCTGCTAATCCCAGGGACTCAGGACAGGGAAGCAGGAGGATCACAAGTTCGAGGATAGGGGCAGCCTGTATAACTCAGCAACATCTTATCTCAAGATAAAAAAGTTTTAAATCTGCAGGGGCTGCAGCGCAGGGGTAGAGCAATTGCAATGTATGTGCAAGATCCTGGATTTGACCCCCAGTATCATCAATAAATAAAGAAATAAATAATCAGTTTTTCCTTTTTCTTCATGACTAATTTGCCAAATGCTTACAGGTTCCCTTCTGTTACACAAGAGACCTTTTAATCTTATGCAGAGACATTACTCTTGGAGGAGTAACTGTTTTGTTCCTTATCCTGATGCCCTACCTCACAGAGTGAAAACATCCAGTCCTGGTTAAGAGAAAAGCCCTAGTTATGAAACTGAGAAGTAAGATTAAGATGCTGATCATCCTTTGCACTCTCTAAAGTACTAAATAATTTTTCTTTTCTTCTTTTTATTGGAAAATTTTAATGTACACCTTAATGTGATTCATTCTGACATGCTTTTCATTGTGACATTTCCATATATGCATTTTGTTGTACATTATTCATATAGGTTCCCTCTTACCCTCTTCTATGCTTTCTCCCCCTGTCCCACCCCCATCAAAGACTTCTCTATCATTTACTTGTCTTTTTATGGTAATATTTTTCTATATATCCTTGGGTTCCAGTTCTGTTTAAGATAGAAACTTTTCCTGTAGTGAACTTTCTTTTTACCTTCTCAGAACTACTACAAGCATTTTCTAGACCATCTATAATAACACTATTCTTAGCTTTTTTTTCTTTTATTATGATCAGACCTTTATGTAGGGTTTTTTTCCTTCTCATAATTTTGATTCAGCTCCCACATATGAGTGAGAACATGTGGTGTTTCTCTTTCTGAGCTTGTGTTCGTTCACTTAAAATAATTTTCTCTAATTCCATACATTTCGCTGCAAATGGCCTTATTTCATTTTTTGATTGCTGAGTAGTATTCCATTGTGTATATGTACCATAGTTTTTTATCCATTTTTCTGTTGATGGGCACTTTGGTTGATTCCATATCCTTGCTGTTGTGAAAAGTACTGCATTGAACATGGAGATGCAGGTGTCTCTGTGGTATGATGACCCATCTCCCTTTGGGTAAATTCCCAGTAGTGTTATAGCTGGGTCATACGGTAGATCTATTTTCAGTTTTTTAAGATACTTCCATTTTGATTTCCACAGTGGGTGGACCAATTTACAGCTCCACCAGTAGTGTAAGAGTGTTCCCTTTTCTCTACAACCTCGCCAGCATTTGTTGTTATTCGTTTTATTGATTTTGGCCATTCTTACTGGTGTAAGGTGAAATCTCAGAGTTGATTTAATTTGTATTTCCCTAAAGGTTAGGGATATTGAGCATTTTTTCATGTGTTTCATGGCTTTACAGACCTCTTCATTTGAGAACTATCTACTCAGTTCCTTTGCCCATTTGTGTATTGGGTTATTTTTTTTTGGGGGGGGAGTTTTTTTCTTGAGTTCTTTGTAAATTCTGGTAATTAGACCTTTATCTGATGTATAGGATGCGAAGATTTTTTTCCCATTCAGTGGGGGTTTCCTTGACTCTGTTAATTGTTTCTTTTGCTTTACAGAAGCTTTTTAAATCATTTTTCTTAAGTCAGTTTAATCTGTGTTAGTCACCCCTAACCTGCCCACAGTGGCTATACGTTTTCCTCAGTGTTGCCACTCAGTCACCAGGAGGCATTTGAGGGCAGGCAGATGGCTCCAGGTTTGAAATTCCATTCTTCTACTCGTTCCATGTCCTACCAAGTGCTAGAAGTGGTAGAAAACCTCCCTGAACCTCAGTAACTTCTTTGAAATTGAGATAGTAAGATGAGATTCACTCATGAGTTATTTCCCATATTCATAGAGATAATATTGGATTAACTCACACCATTCTATGGAAGGATTATTAGGTGATATATAAATTGATACAGAATGAGAAAATTCTAGAACCAAGGCTCCTTACTTACAATGACTTTTGTGCCAGCAGCTCTATCAGACAGCTGTCTCCCTTGTTAGACAGGGAGATGAAGGACTAACAACAGGTTGTTTTGACTCTACCAAATGCTGAGAATTCCCATCTGCAGAGATGTCTGCCCGTTACCCTCAAATCATTTCAGTCTACCTGCCATACTCAAAATCTGGCAGAATTTCCTCTCTACCTATTTCTTTGATTTTATTCCTGAACCAAGGCTCTCTGATATTTGTAGTAAAGGCATTCAGTTGAATAAGACAAATTAAAAATATTTCAAAGCTCCATACACACTTTTCTTTTTAATACAACATTCAAGACAGAATCATGTAAAAGATATTGTAAGTGCCTAACAACATATGAATTCCACCACAGCACACCCCATGGTGTTACATCTGAAATGACTCATTCATTACTGGCTCAGGATCTTGGCAGTGCCCACTTGTGGGCTGTACTTTGGCCTCGACTTCTCAAATTGGTTCACATTGCTGGGAACTGAGGATTTCCTAAACATATGAGTATACACATTTGAGGTATATATTCTTAGAAATTTTGAAACTTGTTTCAAGATGGTAGCAAACACATTTCTATATAATTTAACTTTTGGTTATAAAAATTACCATCAGTTAAGCAGTCTCTTCATGGGAAAGAATATTGGGAAACTCTAGGATTGACTTCCTGAGATAACTGTGAACAATACACAAGTTAATGTGTATAGGTAGATATCACTGAGGCAGTACATAATTCTTTCCCTCATCATTACATTAGTATGATGATGTTTATATTCTTAAGATGAGGCTCTTCCTCATAACAATAGATAAAACCATTTGAAGAGTAGGGGAATTCACCTTATTCAGGAATTAATATTTACCAGGCACAAAAGCATTGATTTTCAACTGGGATAGTTTTTCTCTAGAACGAATATTTGGTAATATCTAGAGAAATTGTTTTTACCGTTACTATTGGTGTCTTCTGTGTCAAAGCCAGGGGTGCAGGTAAATAGCCAATAATGCACAGGAAAGCTCCATAAACACACAAAATATTACCTGGTCCTATGTGTCTGTGGTCCTGAGAAATCCTGCGCAAAAGTAATTGGCTTTATTTTAGCCTTGTTAAATATCATGTGGATTCTCGTCTTATCCCCATTCTGCATAAGCAGAAATTGTAGCATTGAGGGGTCAAGAGGATGTGAAAGATCCTGAAATCCATGGAGAAATGTAGATAGGTTTAGCTTGATCTGGAATCAAGTCTCTCTATCCTTGCCTTCTAAGGTGTAGAACTCTGTTCTTCTGCTTCCATACACAGTGCTTCCATCTTGCATAATTCATAGGTAAATGATTACAAAACTTCCTTACTACAGCACGAATGAGCTGAATTGCTTTTTTCTAAGCTAACCAAAGAATTTGTATATTTTGTAATTTTGGAATCTAGACTGTCATTTGACTTGCTTTCAGTAATGCCAGTAGTAAGGTTTACTAACCTGGCTGGTGTCAGAATCCAGACAGAATCATTCTTCTGGTTCTCTTTGTCTTTAAGTTTCTTCTTACATCAGTGCTATTCCAATGGCAATGCATCTGTTAAGGGAGATTTATAGTTCTGTCCTTTTAGGAGAGAATATTCACACTTTGTTTTTCTTTTTGATGCTTACACACATCACTAAAGTGCATTATTGTTTTTTATCTGGTGTTAGGGAAGATTTTATCATCTTCTGACTTATGTGGTGTGCTGTAGGCAAAGAAAGGATTAGGGCTCATCAGAACTAACAGGGCCAACATTGTTCCACTGTTCTTTTCCTGACAGTCAAAAGGAAATAGAGGATAATAGAAACTCATCAGTTGCTATTTGCAAAATTGTTTACTTTTCCTGAATATTTTTGTCTCTTTTTGACATGAGCATTGACTGCTTTTTTGCCATAGTGGATAATTTATTTTATATGAGGTGGTGTTTTCAACAACCACTACAGCATGTTCTGAATCATTCTGAACTCTATCTGGATAAAAATAAACACTCTCATTTTCTCCATGGATGTTTTCTTTTGCCTATGAAAGTTATTATTGGCTTTGATCTTTCCCCAAACCTACTATATGAACTTTTGATAAATATTTGACAAAATGTAGGAAATATCACAAGCAAGTAAAAATCCCACAGAAATAAAAGAAAGTGTGGTCTGACTTCTGCCCTTCCAACTCTGACCCATTAGTTAAATCAGTTCTTGGGGTCAGTGAACTATAATTTTTACATGTGTTTTTATCTAAAGGAAAAGGAAAGATGATTATAAAATATCTCTTTTTAATATTCATTAAAAAGCAAAGGAGCCCAAGCATGATGCCTTATCTACATAAAGATGAAGATGGCCAACTCAGAGTAAAAAATGAAATTAAGGAATGGGACAGGGGCAGGCAGCATTGGCTCAGGACTTGGATTCTCAAAGAGTTTGCGTTTTTATTTCTTCCATATTGCAAATGAGGGAAGGTCTACTGTAATGTATACTAGCAGAACTAAAGGAAGAAGACATTAGTCACAGTTACAGAATCTTTTCTTTACCATTGAGCCACAGTACTTACATAGTACCCTGTGAATTACTATTTCATCATGGATTGATCTTGAGAGTAGTACAATTATGCTGTACTATATTTGGGTGTGTATGTGCTGGTTATGGATTCTGCCTGTCTCCTGGGAGCTCAGCTGGGGTAACTGACCAGAACACATACACATGACCTCTACTTGTGCCTTGGACTTCTCAGAGCATTTTGGGTTGATTCCAAAAAAAAGTACTGCAAGAGCAAGTGTCTTAAGAGGGAGGAATCAGAAGATGCCTGTCCTCTAAAGGCCATGGCTAGAATTGATGCAACATCATTTCTTCCATATTTTGTTTGTTAGCTAGCAATAGGAGCAGCCTACATTTCAAGAAAGGGGCAATAAGTGCCTACTTCCACGGGATAGAGTGACAAAGAATTTGCAACTATTTTTAATCCCCATGGTAAGTAGGGAAATTCTGGGTATTGTTATCTTATTTTGCATTAGACCATGAGATTGTGCCAAATGGTTCTCAAGTTCATTTGCAGTCTGGCATAGGAGTCTTTTAAAACCTCCATGCCTTTCTACATATTGCAGATGTTCAGTAAAGATTTATTTCTCATGGTTTATGTTTATCCCTTTATTTGGCCCTCACAACCAATCTGTGAGGTAGATGAGAAGGGTTAGACATAGAGACATCGTGCAAATTGCCTAAGTGAAACAGCTGATGGTATCAATCAAGGGCTTGAACCCAGAAGGTCTTATTCCAGAATCTTTCTCTGAAAGATTCAGGTGCCTCTCCCAGCAATAATTCACCATGCAGTTTTGATTTATACCCATGGGTTCTTAAATATTTTCCTCTCTTTAAAAGTTGTTCATTCCTTCTGAAAATAATCCTTATTTTCGTACCTACAGTTCCTCCAAATTAGGATGACATATTTGGGAAACTTAGTTTATAATGCCCCAAATTGCATGGAGTAATTATTGAGGATTAGAGTCTGTATCTTAAGTATGTATGTACTTTAGAGTTAGACTGAGAAGACGGTCAAATACAAAGGGAAATCCAGAAACTAAATGCTGTTTTCCATTTCTCACAGGCTATGTGGCTTCTCACTAAAACATCTTTTCCACTCTCCACAGCTCTGTTTCTGCACAACTTTCTTTGCATATGGCCCACAAGTGTTGCCATAGCCTCTCCCCACATATTGATGATTGGCCCTTGTTTCTCAGTGTGCAGCACCTCACTGTCAAGGTTCTTTCTTAGATGTGGTTCCTGAGAGGGAACAATCTAGTCAGTTCTGTCATTAGTTTTGAGCCAGGCCTCTTCATGGATCATTCCTTACCCTGCGAGTTGCCTAACTTTAATTTTCATGCCTTTTTCATGTAAAGCAGAGGCTAGACTGCTTCGTCCAAAGAGAGCCATCTTTCATCCCTGGACTGGACAATGTTTCTTCAAAGGAGTTATGGGCAGGGAAGACAGCAGCTGGTAAAGTATAATTGAGACATAATTAAAATAAGATAAAATTGATCAGCTTAGCAGAAAAGGTGAGGAAATTGAATGAGTAGAAGTAATTTTTTAATATTGGAAGAATTTACTGAGGCATAATAACCCCAGTGGGGGTGCTGTGTTTTGGTGGACTACAGAGAGGCATGTGAGTGAAGGTATTGACCTTATCCTGCTAAGGAGTGCTGTGACTGGCATGACACTATTATGGATGAAACTAAAGCTGGACAGTGCTTTGAGAAGAGTGACTGTAGTGGAGGAGGAACACTCCTAAAAAAGGATAGGATCTAAGTAGGCTTACTAGTTTCCTTTGAGCTTTTCGTCAATATTACCAAGTTAGTCTGCATTACTCAATTATGATAATTTGATATATGAAAGAATTTAAATTTTAATAGCATAATATACTAGATTATATTATATAGATGAACTGCATTTATGCTGTATAAGTAAATACATTTCATAATACTTAGTGTTTTGATTCTTCAAGAAAGGGATATAAATTGCTTTGAACACTTCTATTAATTTTAGTAAACAAGTAAAACCAGAAAAAGAAGTTGTCCATGTGCATAAAAATATGATGCCATGAACCAATGTAAAGCAATTTCCATGCTGAGGATTATGGATTTAGGTCAGTAGTAAAGCACTTTCCTACCATGCACACAGGCACAAGGCCCTAAGTTCGATCCTCACTAACACACACACACACACACACACACACACACACACACACACACGCACACACGGTAATTTCTGTCCAATGAAGCTTATCAAAGGAATCAAGGCTGGACAACAGGCTGGCGTTGCTGTGTTATTTTACCTGTGGGGCTTCAGAGTGCTCCTTTGTAAGATAGGAAAACATTACTCATAGGTAGCTGTTGTCAGAGTAAAATAGATAATCTGTGTAATTCTTTTAGCAAATGATAGTATTTCAGTGAATGTGACTATTGCAGTATTTTAAGCTAGACAGTTTCATTCCAGAAGCTATGTAGCAGGGCCCTCACTGGGGTGTACGCAGTGAAATCCACTGGGTGAAAAATTAAGGAAGTGCCCCAAACTCAGTATCCAGGTAAATAATATTTTAATGTAATATTTTAAAAATCAGTACAAAAGAAACCCTTGATAAATAAAATATCAAAATGTTAAAAAAAGACAGGATCTGAATCCTACCCACCTGGTTTCAATAAAACTTTATTTAAAGAGCAGGCAGACAGTCCATGAGCCAAAATTAGAAGGTTTTATTTCATATTTGTTTTAGCTCAGTTGGTAGAGCGCTGCGCTGCAGTCTCTGAGGCCCCGAGTTCAATTCCCAGCACCGCAAAAATGGGAGAAGGACCTGGCAATCCACTCCCAAGGCAATCCCGAAACAGTCTGCCATTGAAAACCCTATGAGGGTCGCTATGAGTCGGATACCGACTCGACGGCACCTAACAACAACAACATTTCATATTTTTAAAGATTGCACTAAAGTATCATTTCTCCTGACAGCTGAGTTTTGGGGCAACTTCCTAAATTTTGTGACTGGGATGAGTGGCTCACTTATTGCATCCTCATCTTGGTGCTGACGTATGTTTTCTTTATATTTTAACTCACAGACTCAGAAATCTAGAACTCAAAACTGGAGGAGACCTTTGGGGTCATCATATCCAATCATTTATATGGTTGCAGATGTTTTCTAAGAATCCATTTTTAATGTCAAAGATTTGCTTTAAATAGCCTGTGACTAAAAAGCCATGTGATATTGTCGACCTTTTGCAGCAGCACTAAACCTTGGCTGTAGTGGCTCCAAGACACTTCATTAAATAAGTAAGACTCCCTCTTGCTGACAGGAACTTGATTTGGCCTTTAACATCCTGGAGGTTTAGAGGGGACAGTTGTACTTCTGTATGTGTTCATTTTTTCATAGTTGATATTTTTTCTGTCTTCCTTTGACTATTTACCGAAGGAAAATTTTGACCATCCTGAAAACAAGGAAACATATCAGGGAATTGTTTTCTTTATTGCTTTTAAATATCGATTGAATTCTGGCAGAGGGCATATAATTAAACCCACAGCAGTAATCAAGCTCCTTTTTAGAGTAAGCCTTTTATCCCTTTACCTAACCTGCAACTGTGTTTCCTTGTTTCTTTGGGTTAAATGGCAGGGAGCCATTTGGCTCAACCAGCTGTACTTTGGCAGGCCTTGCCATGAATCAGATGTCCTTTTCCTCCTCGAAGGCAGAATGTGTCTCTTACTCAGGCTCACCTCACATTTCACTTTGCAAATGAGCATGTGGTTTCTGTGTCACTCCTTTGGCAGCAGTTGATATATCAACCTAAATGATAGCTGTAGAGTGTGTAATTACTGTAGTTTTACAGGGCTGCCTTTGCACCCTGAACTTGCTGTCCATCTAGTCCATTTTGTGTGTTTTTAAGGTAAAATATTCACCTGGGAACCCAAAGGGAAGCAAAACCTCCATAGGGAACTGAGGAACAAAAATACCAGGTTCCTAGTCCAAGAGTATGGGAGAAGGACCTGGCAATCCACTCCCAAGTCAATCCTGAAACAGTCAGCCATTGAAAACCTTATGAGGTCTCTATGAGTTGGATACCGACTCCGCGGTCCCTAACAACAACAACAGTCCAAGAGTGTGGCTGCAGCCCTACCACTGTGGTGTCTGATCCTGTCAGATCTCAGAAGCTAAGTAGGGTCAGACCTGGTTCGTACTTGGATGGGAGACCACTTGGGAACCCCAGGTGCTATAGGCTTGGGAGAAGGACCTGAGAGCCTACTCACCCCCCAAAATCATCCATTGAAAGCCCTATGAACAGCAGAGAAACACTGATAGTAGTGTTTTATCTGTTGTACATAGGGTCACTATGAGTCAGACACCAACTGGATGGCACCTAATAACAGCAACAACAACAAAAAGTCCAAAAGTGAGAGAAAGAGTGACCTTAGCACAGTGTCAGAATTTGGTATCTTTGGTATCTAGCTGCAAAGTTGATTGCTCCCAGAAGGATATGTGTGATAGTTAATTTTATGTGTCAACTTGCCTAGGCCTAGGGTACCCAAATATTTGGTCAAACATTATTCTGGGTGTCTTTGAGGATATTTGGAGATGAAATTAACATTTGAGTCAGTAAACGGAGTAAAGCATACTGATTTACCCCCTAATGTGAGTGACCCTCATCTGATCAGTTGGGGCCTAAACAGAACAAAGTCTGACCCTCCTGCAAGTAAGAGGGACTCCTCCTCCTTGATGGCTTTGAGACATCAGACTTTTCGTGCTTTCCAACTAGAACAGAAACAGTAGCTCCTCTTGGTTTTCATGCCTGCCAGGGGTCAGAATGGAAATTAGACTACTGGTTCCCCTGGTTTTCAGGCTTGTGGACTCTGATAGGAACTGCACTATCTGCTGTCCTGAGTCTCCAGCTTGCCAGTTGCAGATCTTAGGACTTCTAAGCCTCCATAGTTAATGGAGCCAATTCTTCATAATAAATTTCCTTATACATGTGTGACACACTACATATTATATATAATATATAAAGAGCTTATTGATTCTATTTCTCTGAAGATTGATTGATATAGAATGCTACTTATCATTTGGAAATTTACTGCAATTTAAGTAGCTTAGCTGTATGACCTTCAGCAGTAGAGAATATATCTGTCCAAAGAGGAAGAAATGGATGCATCCCCAAGCAGGTAAAAGATTATAGGCAAAATTTGTCATTTGGTGAATCTTCCCTGCATCTGAGCCTCTTCTTCATGGTTGAGGAAGCCTTTGCATTATAAATCTTAATGATAGGTAGAGCCCCTTTCTTGAGGTAGAAGGGGAAGAAATCAACTAGACTTTTATTACTAGTATCTGTAGTAAATAGAACATAAGCCCCATGACCTAGGTTTGAATAATCAAATGCATACGTTCAGAATTTTAAATATGGAGTTTTTGACACAGAGAAGTAAGAACGGTGTAGAATTCTTTTTGGTAATGGTTCAAGTGAAAGTAGTGTCCAATTTCTTAAGGCAGCTATGGAAATGCTACCTCCAGGCCAACCAGTATCTAAATCCAGAGAGCAAGAGCAGTGAATGTTAGATTCCACATGCAGAGGCATCCTCACTGGGCAGGGACCGTGGTATGATTTTTGGCTGTAGGGCTCTTGACTGCATGGCTGCTTGCTTTTATTCTCTACATTTTCCAGATCTAATTCTCCATCCTTCATTGACCACTATGTTAATTAATAAATTCAGTTTCTGTTAAATTAGCCAATCATTCTTGGTTGCTGATATCTAAGAATGAAGTCTGATTCAGTTCCCTAATATTTCTTGAATATATATATATATATATATATATATATATATATATATATATATATACACACACACCAATGTGTTTGTGTGTGTGTGTGTGTGTGTGTGTGTGTGTGTGTATGTGCATATATTCTTCTAGGTGAATATGATTCCAGGGCACCTAACAACACCAACAAACAACAAGTAAGAATATAAACAAAGAAAGACTAGCTCAATGTAACTGTAATGTAAAAAATAAAATAATATGATGTGATAAAAAGAAACAGAAGGATCAGATATGGTGATTAGGGAAGGGTTACTAAGGAAATAACTCTTCTGTCTTACATCAGCATTCAAATGGCAAGGAGATAGCCACACAGACAATGGAGAAGAGAAAGTCCTTGGTGGACTAGTGATTAATTCAAAGGCCATATAACAGGTACAATTAACGTAAGTTCCAACTTGAAGGGACTTTAGAGCTCTTCTAACCTAAACATCTAGATATGTAAAGAAACTGAAGTATAAAAACATTTTCAGTCCTTCCATGAGGACTCTTGAATGATTCAGTAAAGCAATTATGACTCAAGTGAACATAGAGCATAGTACAAGATGGAAGTAAAAGCATTTCTGTTTAAATTTAAATTCTAACATAAACTGTATCCCCATAGTGATTCTTCTTGCTTGCTTCTCAGTTCACACTTGTAAGAGTAGTTCTACCATTTGTCTTTTCACCTCTCATTCTGTCTTCTCCTTAGCAAGTATTAGGAAAAGGAACTGGTGAGCTAGTAGCTTCTATTTCTCGTAGGGCCTTTCCTCTGAGGAGTAATGATGGGCATAGATACCCGTACGGTTCAAGTGTAAGAGGTACTAAAGGAAAAAAAAGATGGTCTTTAGACCAATGCAAAGTTAGCTAAATTTGGGATAAACCACTATCATTATTCTCACCTGGAAAAGTATTTATGGGTAAATCTGTTCAAAAGACTTCTAAAAACTCTTAGAGCAGTGCTATCAAATATGACCAAGTTATGTTATGTTTGTCATTTTAAATTTTTTAGTAACCAATTAAAAAGTAAAAATAAAATAAAAACTGGTGATGTTAATTTTAACAGTATATTTAACTCAATATGTACAAAATATTATTCCAATAATTATGAGCAGGTTGCTTTTCATTGTTCACGCTGTTTTCAATCTGCATATTTTCCATTTAGGGTGCACATGGATTCACTTTGGCCACATATCAAGTGCTAAATAGCCACATGTGGTTGGTGGCTGCCATTTAAAAAGAGGGAGCTCAGAGTGAGGCTGACTTATAGTGTGCTTGGAGAGAAGGAAGGGGAATAAATCACCTTATATGACTCCTCATAATTCCCTAGGTATATATTTCTATGTCTTCTTTCTTCCTTTGCAAGTTCTCTGTATTTCATTCCTACTCTCTTACCAATATTGCCTTTTTTCCCTCCTCCATGAAAAGTTCTCTATCACAGGATTGTTAAGCATTTTAAAGCTTCCTTTGTTAAAGATTTATTTTTCCTCCCAGTTCTCTTTCTTGTTGATTTAATTTTCACCTTATCCTTCACTCAAAGGAGGCACTGGAAGCACAATGAGCTCCTCTGAGGCAGTTGACACCCTCCTTTGTTAAATATCCCTTTACCCCCCCCCCCCATAATGAAGGCTTTATAAAGGGAACCAGGAAGTGTCTTCCTATGATGATTTAAACACTAAAATAGGAATACTAGAAGGTTTTCTTTCTGTAAGGTGGTAAACTTTTATCCTTCTTGAGTCACTGGCTAATTTATATTTTAGCATGACATTAGTTCTTCATACCTACTTAAATTCAGTGTGTCAAAAATGAGCTTTGGGCACTATTGCTTCAGAAAAAATGCTGTCTATTTATTCAATCAGGAGAAGGACTGGGCAATCCACTCCTAAAGCACTCCTGTAACAATCAGCCACTGAAAACCCTATGAAGGTCGCTGTGAGTCATTCAGGACTTGAAGGCACCTAAAAACATTTATCCACTTTGGTCCTACTGTGCATTTGTCACTGTGTACTTGTAATTTTTAAAAGTCCACTCCTTTGTTTAAGCTATGCTATTCTACAGAAGTATTGTTGTTGTTAGGTACCCTAGAGTCAGGTCCCATTCAAAGAGACTCTCATAGGGTTTTCAGTGGGTGATTGTTTCAGGATTGCCATGTCCTCCTTCCATTTTTTGTGGTGCTAGTATTTGAAAGAAAATAGGTAACTGTTAAATGAATGTGTACTTATGAGTATTCCTCATTTGTACTCACTTACTGTGCTGTTAGTCATAAACCATTGATCAGCCCATCACTTTCTTGGTGTTGGAAAGCAGGCAAAATCCATTCTATCCATGATGAAGATCTCCACCACATAGGGCAAAATTAAGACCCACCAGTTATATAAAGATTATACAATCTGCACATTGCTGTAATAAATAAGAAAAAGGGTCATCACAATGATCATTTGCAATAGAAGACACAGCACTTCTGTGTCCTTTCAGATACCACTTAGGATAGTAGACTTCCTTCAGGTCCCTAAGAATAGAATAGGACCTCCAATGTTTCTCAATGGAAAAAATATTTATACCTTGATTGTATCAATGATAAAAGATGATCCTGAATGCCAGTCTTCGTCTAGTGGTGGTGGCTGAAACATAAATACCTGGGCATCTATCACATATTCACAGTGCTCCAGTGGCTAAAAACTCTAGCCTAGAAGTGTATGTGGTTTTTGTTTTTTGTTTTTTGTTTGTTTGTTTGTTTGTTTGTTTTTGCTATTGGAAGAAAAGCTAAAATAAATGCCTTATTATTTGTACTAATAATTTTTGGTAGATAACTCAGAATGTTGCTTCTTTTATGGCGAGCTGCAATGGCAATTCTATTTTAGGAATGCCTGGCTCACCCCCAAGAAGATGAGCTTAATGATTAAAATGCAGAGCTACTACTGCACACAAAGGAAATAACTACTTGGCCATGGAATAGTACATTCCTGGAAAATGGAAAGGAAATGTAAAACCATTCTAAGCCAAGAGAGCATAGAACCAAAGCTCTGCATTAGACACATCTACTTGAATTGAAATCAGACTTACTGACTGATAGCTCATGCAGATATAAGCCACATCTATTCCCTTCTGGGTAGACTTTTGGTATCCAGGGTGATGGATGTCAGGGCTCAACCCTGTAATTAAGCCACCAAATGAGTTGCAAAGTTAAATACTTGTCGAGGAGAAATATGGCATGCAAACTACATATGGCATGTTAATGCTCTTATTCTGAGATACTTACTGTTCAGATTTACAGTTGCTTTTGGGAACTCTAAAGAAATATAAAATGTACCTTTCTAGGGCAGTAAGATGTCTATAAGAAGTGTCAAGAATGTCTATCTATAGGGGTTATTTAGAAGGTAACAACGTTTGTTGAGCACTCTATACAAGACATTTTGAGACCAACTACTGTATATTCTATAGTCTGCATACTTTTGACAGTATTAGAGGGCTTCAAGATCACATACAGATTAGAATTGAGATATCTCGACCACAAATCCAATCTGCAGACCACAAATCCAATCTGCATGTGACTGTAATCCACATGTGATTTTGTAGCTTTCTACAACTGATGAAAGGGTGTGGATTACTTTTGAGAATATACAATATTTCATTTATTCTTCCTCAGAGTTGCTGTGAAATACATAAATTATCTTTATTTAAGGATGAAATTCATGAGTTTCAGTAATCTATTTAAATAAGTGATAGAGATTAGATTTAAATCGAGGTCTCTATTTTTACAAATTCCTTTGTTTAACTGGCTATCTTCCTGTTTCTCAAGAGGGAGAGCACTCCATGAACAAACTCTTTTTTTTTTTTTTTTTTTTTTTTTGCGGTACTGGGGGTTGAACCCAGGGCCTCGCGCTTGCATGCTCTGCAAGTGCTAGACCACTGAGCTGCACCTCCAGCCCTTTTTTTTTTTTTTTTTTTGAGACAGGGTCTCGCTAAGTTACGCAGACTACCTCTGGTCTTGAACTTGCAATCCTCCCGCCTCCGCCTCCCGAGCCCATGAACAAACTCTTTAAACAAAACATTGGGCAAAGAAATATGAAAGGAGGCACAAATATGACATAATTAGTTGATCTACATAAACCATGGAATTTCTTTCCATCCCTCAATTTCTGTAATCTGGATGCTTGTTTTATGTACTAGAGTTTTTATAATAATTATAAAGGAAAAAATGAATCTCTTTTAGTTCATATATTTTCTTTTTTTCTTGCTTTTCCTTTCCTTTCCTATCCTTTCCTTTCCTTTCCTTTCCTTTCCTTTCCTTTCCTTTTCATTTTTTTCTTTGGTATTTGAGGGTTGAACCCAGGGCATCCCACATACTTTGCAATTGTTCTGTTAGGGGGCTGCACCCTCCAGCCCATTTTTTACTTTTTATCTTGAGTCAGAGTCTGCTTGAGTTATCCAGGCTGCCTCTGGCCTTGAACTCACAATCCTCCTGCCTCTGCCTCTTGAGTTGCTGGGATTACAGGTGTGAGCCACTGCTCCTGGCTGTTTATGCAATATTTTCAAAGTAATCCACTAATGTTACTGGCTGTAAGGCTATTTGCTTTAAGACTGCTAACACTGCTCCCTTTTAAAGCTCTGAA
This sequence comes from Pedetes capensis, assembly GCA_007922755.1. Lineage (NCBI taxonomy): Eukaryota > Metazoa > Chordata > Mammalia > Rodentia > Pedetidae > Pedetes > Pedetes capensis. Next base: position 61,702 of record VMDO01011625.1, read on the forward strand.
CGTTCACTGCCCTGATCCTCAACATTTTGTTAAATTTCAGTGTCCTTAAATAGTTTACTATTTTCTAAAAACCATTAGTGCATAATACTGTTGCAGTTATGATAACTACACAGATGTTTGATACCCTGTAAATGAATATGATGTAGCCAACACTTTCTCAAATCTGCACCAACAATATTTCAAGCAGAATCATTGTATCTAAAAAAAGTTGACCCCATGCTTAGCAAGTCCCCGATATGAAAATCTTCCTTTATCTTAGTTCTTGAACAAATGAGAGTAATTCATATTATAATTTGTACATTTCTATTCATAAACTTTATATATTCATAATGATATGAGAGGGGAAGTACATCAATCTACAGGTTGTGTGAAGCAGAGTCCAACATGTTTCTTGCTGCCAATGTTAGAAGATAAACCTAGCTGGACCGAGTCAATTTTAAAACTTAATTTAGGGCTAAAGTGGAAATGTCTAAATACCTAAGGGTAATATGAAGGGCAAAGGTTGCTCTATGAATGTAAAAGTCAATATGATAATAAGAAGCTATTTAGTTTTGGAGTCAGACATATTTGCTTGGGTTTAAATTCCGGTTTCCAGCATCTATATGTGCTGATAGCTTGGACAATCAGCATAATCTCTCTGGGTGAGGTTCGTCTCCAGATGTGATCACTCCAAGTAAACTTATCTGGTGCATTGCAGAGGCACCATGAATGGTGCCGTGCTTTTTTTTAGCATTAAGTATGTGCAAGAATTTTGGAGGAAGAATCCTGTGTTTATGTCAGATGCATAGTTTTGGCTACGGAAAGCAGATATCTTTATGTCCTCTTTACTCCTTCACCTCTTTGTTGTTGTTAGGTGCCGTCCAGTCAGTATCCAACTCATAGTGACCCTCATAGGGTTTTCAATGGCTGACTGTGTCGGGATTACCTTGGGAGTGGATTGCCAGGCCCTTCTCCTATTTTTGCGGTGCTGGGAATTGAACTCAGGACCTCAGAGACTGCGGCGCAGTGCTCTATCCACTGAGCTAAATCCCAGCCCCTTTCACCCCTAGATTTGTGTAATTTATACGTCTTTTTTGAAATAAATGGAGAGTTGGGGACTATCCATTATGCTGAAGAAGATAGCAAACACAGGATTTGCTTACTTTTCTTGTTTTTCATTTTGAGAAATGATTAAGGAAAAAATTACAAAGTACTTACTAACTTCTAACAACAGTTATGGGTAAACACTTTGATTTTGGCTATGAAATCCTCCATGGGTGAAAAAATAGTTTTAAGTTTTCTGTTTTGGGGGCTGGAGTTTAGCTACAACAACATTATTTTTTTAGAAATTACAAATTTCTATAAATTTGCTTTCATCAAACAGAGGGCATTTGTAAAAATAGTTTTGTGCTGTTCACCCCTCCTCCTGAACAGTGGTACCAAATTTTTGACACTGTACTTTAGATCCTAGGAAAGATGACAGTGGAATTTCAGGAGGCCTTTTCTTCTGCTAGCCTTTAGAGCTGTTATTTCCATTGGAAAGAAGTCTGCATCTGCAGCTGCATGTTCAAGTAGCTCCAGACAAATGCTACTAGTCAAGCAAATGGAGAGAGAGCCACAATTAAACTCATCTACAAAAGGATCTCCATACCATGAGTTTAGTTTCTTCTCTTATACATACAGGCCATTTGAAATATGTAAACCATGGAGGCTGAAGAATCGGATTAAAACTATTTAGGAAATTTGATCCCTACACATGTACATCTGGCACATATATTCAGGAAATGAAGCCTTTGGCAATCTTTTCCTGGGATCTAAATATTTGGCTCTCGTAGACAGCAGTTTCCTGCACTTGTGTCTCATCCTGCTTCACTGGTTGTGTGTTTTGACATTAGGTAACCTTGCTCCCATAAAAGGTATCCAGACAGATGCAGAGGTTCGTTGTGTTCTCACACACACAGTTAATGGATGTGGGAACCACTTGGGTCTCAACTCATACAGTGTTGGCACAAGCTGTAGAGGAATGTGGTAAGTTCCAAAGCAAGCTCAGTGTACTAGAAAAGAGCTGCACAATTAGACCGAAAAAGACCAGACGGTTTTCTTATCTGGCAGCAGGGCTGTCATGAAGACAGGGTAGCTGGCCGTGTTTTTGTTATCTACCCTGCTGTTTGTTCCTTTCTCAGTTTAAGGCTCTCGGAGTGCCCCGTCGATCAGAATTCCACTTCTCTTCCCTCCTCCCTCTGGAGTAATCCTAGTGTTCTGTTTCTCCCCTTAGGCATTCTCAGATTGTCTTAATGATGTTAACTACCCTGGTGGGTCTGTGCAGCAACGCACAGCAACTCAAGGCCCCCTGCCTGCTGCTGTTGAACTCAACCAATGAAATCAATTTGTCTTCAGCAGCTGTTCCTCTCCACTCTCATTCAAAAGCTTTATAGATCATTCCTCCCTTCTTTCTTGGGGAAGTAAACCCTGCCCCAAGTACAGGGGAAAGGTATAGGTCTGTTAGGATTTCAAACTCTTTTTTCTCCACAGCATATGGATTTCCTCATTGTCCTGCTAAGCCATTTTCCTGGAGATGATCCCCAGGCAGGATGATGCCAGGGTAGAACTGATGAGTCATAGCCCACTGGAGATAGGTGGTTTCATTGGAAGCCTGTTTCTAAATGAACCCACTTAAGAAGAACCAGTTTAATTATCCTGAGACCCAGAATTCTCTACATAGAAGCAGCTGTTTTGAAAGGAACCTATTGTGTTTGCTACTAGGCTTGCAAAAAGAAAGAAAAAAAATTAAGCATTATATAGATTTTTTTTTATGAGACCCTTCTATTTTATATGTTTCTGTGGCAGGGTTCATTTCTGCATATGCAATGATAGATTTATACCCTACTAATACTCACCATATAAAATGTGTCAATAAATAAATTGGTGTAGGTTATTTCACATAATTCTCATTATGGATAGCAAAACAGGTATGATAACTCCCATTATACAAACAAAGAAATTAATGTTTTGGAGTAAGAAAATGATCTTAATTTTTATTGCAAATATTTTAATGATTTTATTTTACTTTTTAGAGTCTCTTGATAAATATCCTGAGCATAAATATTCTTAGTGATTTTCACCTCTTAGAAGTATTGTTGTTGTTGTTGTTAGGTGCTTTCGAGTCGAGTCCTACTCATAGCGACGCTATGTACAGCAGATCGAAACACTTGCCGATTCTGTGCCAGGCAAACCATCTTATTTATGTTTAAGCCCATTGTTGCAGACACTGTGTCAATCCATTTGGTGGAGGGTTTTCCTCTTTTTAACAAGTTAATTTTAAATAATGAGTTATTGGACTTAAAAGGGTTTAATCAAGTAATTTAATAGTAATGACAAGGAAGGAATTTTATACATTTAAGTAAATAAGGACATGAAACTTAAGGAGAGTGTTGAAATCTTGTTTCCACTCATTGCCCTTGGGATAATTCCACGCGTGTATGTGTGCTCATGTGTAGCAATAATGGACAGTTTGGGGCTATGTCAAGGGCCAAGTTGGAAGGAAAAGAAGATTTCCTCTAAGATTCACACATCATTGCTATTTGTATCTGATGATGCCCTCTACTTCAGATAACAATTAGTTCTTTGTGGGCTTCGACTTGTAACTTTGATCCCTTTTCTGTCATTTTTTCTTCTGTCTTGGAGCAAAGTTACTTACATTTTTTCCTTCAGCCATAATAGAACAAAGCCCTACACCCATATGCTGCTCTTGAATATTTTATGATTATTTTATAGCAATGAGGCACTACAAAGAAACTGATCAGGGATAATTGTGCTTTTAAAGGAAGGGTGTGGATTTAAAACCAATTAGTTCATTGTTGGTAGAGAAAAAAATAGCAGCATTATTGAAATGAATTAAAAATACAACATGGGGAGTATAATATTTAGTTTTGACCTAGAATTAGCTTCTTGCCCCGTACTTAACAGAAAAGAGTGTGTCATTATCTGATATTAGTAGCTATGAATGATATATAATTAAACTGACAGCATTTCTTTTATCTTTCATCACACTATGAAATTCTCCCGTACATGGGTTCTACCAGGTTAGGCTTACTATGAAACACTGATTATCCAAGTTTGATTAAATGTATGTGGGGTGGGAGGGAAGAGAAGAAGAGGAAGAAGAAGAAGAAGAAGAAGAAGAAGAAGAAGAAG
>VMDO01011626.1:0-65868 GCA_007922755.1 Pedetes capensis
GGGGGGGGGGTGGCTGTTAGCTTTTAAGCTGTTTTAAACTGGTAACAGGAAGACCTAGTACAGGTTGAACACGTCATTATAACATCTAAAATGTTCCAAAACCCAAATGTTCTGGAAGTAACTAAAATGTTCCAAAATCCGTGTGTTCTGGAAGTAACATGTTACAAACATATGCACACCCAACCTAATGTTTGACAGGTCCCAGTTAAAATGCAGGTGCAGAAAAAACACTGTATGAAATTGCCTTCAGGATATGCACACAAAGTCTATATAAAATATAAACAGGTTTCATGTTCAGACTTGAGTCCTACTCCAAGAACTCTTATTATGTGCAAATACTACAAAGTCTGAAAATCTTCTGGTCTCTAGCATTTTGAATAAGGGATACTCAACCTGTACAGCTTTTCACACCTTTACTCTCACTCCAAAGCCCTAAACTCTTGCTGATACTGGTTTAGGGTTTTTCTCTTCTCTTCTGGTAAGGCCTCACTATATAGGTCAGATTGGCCTTCAACTTGCTACTTATTTACTTATTTATGTCACCTCAGAACTGGTATTCTCTAAACACTTCTTTTAAAGTGGTACCCAAATCATTCTTGCACAAGAGCTCTTACACCAGGAGTCTGTTGAAAGAATTTAGGCTTGTAAATTTCAAGAATAAAGATGTATCTTAATTTTAATTAACTCCTAAAATTTAGTTATTCCTTCAGTATTCTAGGATGCAGACCAAAATTATAAAAAACCTGAAAAATTTGAATTCTTACAAAATTTACAATTCTTGCATTTAAAATTAGTCACTAAATTGGCCACCACTGTTGATATTTAATGTTTTACTAAAGCAGGGATTATTTCATGATAAATACTTAATATCTGTAACTATTTCAATAATTGGTCTGTCATAACCCTACGTATTTTGTGACATTTATACCCATTAGTCTGAGACTCACAACACAAAAATGTCAAAAATGCTCTCCAGGACTCCAGTTTCTCTTCAGATTTATCATCGATATTATCTCTCTTCCTAAAGTTCAATGCATGCAGGATATGGGTTGTCTGGTATGAATTCCCAGGGTTTAGAAAAAAATGAATGACTCATAATAAGGTATTCAAATATTTGTGTAATAGGGAGTCCTAATTTAAAACAGTACACAGGAGTCTTGAGTACCCAAGAGGATTTCAATTACCATTGACTGAATTCTAAACCTCTAGCTCTTCCAGTGCATTGCTTGCCTTTTCTTAATTATATACAATTTTGATACACACCCAAAGAGACAAATTATAAACCTATCACATGCTGGTTTTGCTCCAGGAATAACAAATCCAAGGTTAAACTAGACTATTTAACAGTGAAGAAAATATAAGTGAAAAGTAAGAGGATAAAGACGGCATTGTTACACTGTCTTCGGCTTAACTCGTGTTTTGTGCCACTCTTTCTTAACATAGGTATTGGAGAGAACGACCCTTCCAGCCCAGGCCGGGGGTCGCGCTGCGGTATTTCTTCCACGTGCCCAGCTCCTCAGAGACTGGCCCTGTGGCCCGGCTCCCACGTGAACATTTCTTCAGAGCAGGCACAGGAAGACCTTCAACGTCACGGCCCGCGCGAGCCCCCCTTGTTGGCTGAGGCGTTCGCAAGACCCCGAGGGAGGGACGAGGAGTTCCGCAGAAGCCTAGACCGGGAGACCCGAGCGCCCAGGCAGGGGTCAGCGGCCCCCGGGCGGCGGCCGCGCCCCCGGCGCCCTCCACCTGGGGGTTTTCAGGAACAAAGCCCGGGCCCCGTGCCACCTCCGCCCCCCACCCTCGGCGCAGCCCCACCCGAACCCTCAGCTCCGCGGACCCCCACGGGCCGAGCAGCTCACTCCCCCGAGGCCCGCCGGAGCTTTTCGGTTGGTCTGAGGAGCAATCAGGGCCCCACGCGGCCTCCCGCGGCAGGGGCGCAGCCGCCGCCGTCCGTTAGCCCGCGGTGCCAGAGCGGCGGCGCCCAAGCTCCGTCCCGGGGTCCCCTCGCCCAGCCCCATTCCAGCCCGGCAGAGAGGACCACAGAGAAAGACACTCGGGGCGCTCGCCGGCAAGCCCCCCGAAGGCCTGCCTACAGAGGGTCCCCAGCTCGGCCGGCCACGCCACTCCCGGCCTCAGGAAGCCCGCGCGCAGCCCCCTCGCCGGCGCCGCCCGCCCAGCGGCCACTGCCCCGCCGCAGCGCGGCCCGCGTGGCTCCCCCGACCTCCGGGACCCGCTCGTGGGACGGCCGCTAGCCGGCCGCCACGGCCCGGAGCAGCCCGGAGCGCACACGAGGAGCCGCGGCGCCCCACGCGCTGCCCACGGCGCGCTCTGCTCTGGCTCGCCACCGCCGCCGCCGCCTGCAGCAGCTGCGCGAACCCTAGCGCCCGGGTCCCCGGGGAACCCAGCCACGACTCCCCAGTTCTGTTCTCCCTCTCTATCCCCACGCCGTCCCGGGACTCGCAGCCTCCGCCGCGCATGGGGCTGGTTCTGGGGGAGGGAATGTAAACAAATCGGGGTTTTATAGTTACCTCACACTCGAGTGCCGTGTGCATCTCCTCTCCGCTCGGTACCAAACCCCGGCTGCACCAAATCGAGTATTCACCAAAGCCGGCTGCGCTAACTGCGTCGCGGAGATCAGCGCGTCAGACGCAGGGCTACGCTATCGGCGTACAAGATCCACTCAGGTCCCTGCGCAGCCGCACCCCGTCCGCCTATGGGTGCTACGCTACGGGCGTACACGCAACCACCCAGCCATTCGCTTCGACCACGCGGCTCGCGTAGGGCAACTGCACCACTCGTGGATTCCACACGGAGGGTCGGAGCAATAGGAAATATGGATCTACGCAAATTGCGGAGCTCCGAGGCCCCGCGCTCGTTTTGTTCCAAGAAAGGACGCCGCGGGGAGTTGAGGAGGCTTCTAACGCATGCGTGGAGAGCCCTTTACCACTAGCCTTTTCTCCCGACGTTGCACGTCGGTTGCTTACACCTTGGGCAGACGGGTGAGAAATGGAAACTCTCGGAACGAACGCTTTAACCAAAAGCTTTCAGTGATGAATTAAGATATTATCTGGGCATGAGTTAAACATCTAAGCTAAACTACACCATCCCCCAAGTTTAAAGTAAGCAGTGAAGTTTCTCAGCCACTGAACTTATTTAGTGCTATGCGCAAAGTGTTTTGCATAGCTCCTCCCCGCACCACCCCCATTTAAAGCACATTTAGGGAAGGCCTGCCAATGCTACGAGGAAAAGTTGAATTCTGAGCACGGCATGCAGTTCTTGGGGCTTTAGCCACCTTTCCAAGGTTATCCTGTCACCTTAGTTAACTGATCGATTGTTTTAATACCCAAGGACAAAAGCTGATCAGCCAAACAATTCCTTAGACCCATGCTTACATCATGCTCATTCTTGCTCCTTATTCTTTTGCTCACACCGTACCTCCCATCTGAATGATCGCCTTCCTTCTTCAAAAACTAACAGCCCACAATTTTGTAAATGGTGGCTCTGAAAACCTTTGCTTCACTATCTACTTCTGGGCTCTTAGTTCTCATGTTGAGACATTCTGCTTAACAGGTGAGAGTGGATTCTAGGATGCTTTACTTAATAGGTGAGAGTGAATTCTAGGATGCTTTTTCTACTTAATAGGTGAGAGTGAATTCTAGGATGCTTTGTTGGTGTCTAGCAGACTGCATCTAAGTAGGATCAATAGTAACTGCAAGCTTCATGTGTCAAGTACTTCCAAACTGCTGTACATGTATATTAATTTAATACCCATAACTCAGTGAAGTAGGACTTATCCAGAAAATGGAGGCAGAAGTAACTTGACTAAGATTACAGAGCAGGGAGGGATGAGAAGTTGGGATCCAAACCCATGCAGTACGGCTACATAGTTCTGCTCACCTGCATATTATACTTTCGTGAAAGGTTTTGCGTTTTGTTTCGTGCTTCTAAAAAGAATAAGATTTAGGTGCTTGAAAAATGCCTGATGCAAGGACACTAAGCTTCTCATATCTCCTTTTTTCTCCTGAGGGAAAATCCATGACCTTACTCCTGCTGATTGAAGAAGAAATCCAGAAGTGTACAAGAAAGAGGTCAAGTCTGAGGCTTAGTTTCAAGTCTCACCCTTCCCACTAACTGTGGGAAGACATAGTCATGGTCCTCAGATTCATCAATAAATTGAGAGGGTTGTTTTTAAAATACTCCAAGGTTAAACCGGGCACAGTGACACATGCCTGTAATCTCAGCGACTCAGTAGGCTGAAGCAGGAGGATGGCAAATTCAGGCCAGAGGCAGCCTGCATTACTTAATGAGACACTATGTCAAGAAAAAAAATAAGAAGGGCTGAGGTTGCAGGTCAGTGGTAAAGCTCTTGCAAAGCATGCATGAAGTCCTGGGTCCAATCCTCTAGTACCGTTAAAAAAAAAAAAAGTGAAATCATTACAGTACATCCTTTGGGCCCAAAGCATAAAAACATCCAAATTACTCTGATATTTTAAGGCTCATAATTATTTGATTGAACACATTATCAACACCTTTAAAATATACATACTATCTTTCAAATAAGAGATGGCACTTGGATTCCTTACATTTTAGGGCACCTACACTACTTTTTAGTTATATATTTATAAGGCTAATATTCAGCTGGTAGATACAAGTACAACTAAACCCTTGATCAAGTATTGAAATATTTCTATTCAAATTGATCAATAGCCACAGTTCTCTGTGGGATTCCTCCCTGCTTCCCATATCTATCGCAATCCTTCCTCTTAAGATTTCCTAGACTTCCACATTTTAGGAACTAAAAGGCTAATACATAGCCAGGATGGAGGCCTTAGGACCCAGATCTTATTAATGACTCCTAAGTGGTTGGTGCCTATTCTTTACTAATTGTTATATATTTTAAGTATCGTCCCTTCATAAAACTGTATAGTAATGACTTAAAAACAAAGACCACGGTCTCCATACTTTTATAAACTCATCCAGGCATTCACACACATTCAAGTATGTGCAGAGTGACTTTTGCAGGGTTTATAGCAAAATTATTAGGCAAGATTCTACTAAGCTACAAATTACTATATTACTTTTCCTTCTAGGTAAAGGAATCTCTGAAAACAACTTCAGGCTTTTACAAAGTCATTTTCTGTGTTTAATAATGAATAGTACAGCAAAATTTTCAGTATAGCTAATAAATTTTTTTACCAGTTTTATATAAAAGTAATAAAGAATTCCTAATTTGTTGGAATCATAGAATTTTCTTCAAAGGATAGACTTTTTCTTTTAGCCACCTCATTTGATTCATAAAGACATTCCATCTGATGTATAAGAACAGCATAAATGATTTCCAGTTCCTGGGAGAGAGGGAGTATTGAATTATATGCAAGTGGTTTACCTTTTATTGTTCTGCTTACTCATACTGCTTTAGTCACGACATTGTTTCACATACCTAAAATTTTAAATGTAACCACTTCCCTTTGTGAAATTTTGACGTAACAAATCCATGGCCCTTTTTGGCTTTCCAAAGATTAGATAAAAACCAGTTGGAATAGAGGAAACAAGAATCCTACCTCATGCCTTAATTTTTAACTATGCCTGAAGGAAGTCCATGTCATAAACCCTCTTTCTCTTTAATTGAGGAGAAAAATGTCACCATCTATAACAAAGTTAAGGCCCTAATGAAATCTATAAAGAACAAGACTGATTCTAAGAAACCAGACCTTTCAAATTCAATTGTTCCAAAGATAACAAAACCTACTAAATTCACTTCAGTTTAAACTCTGATTTTCACATGTTCAAAAAAGTTTGGATCAGACAAGGTTATGCCTAAACAGCCCAGTAATCAAAAGTACAAGGAAGACTAAATTATATCACTATATCATGGAGTGGCAGTGTAGGGGTACTAAATGCCACAAAAGTTGCTTAAAAAATGGAAAAAGGAGGATGTCAGGAATATGTAAATAAACTTCTAAACCTAGGCATCAAAATTAATAATTACCTATTCATTTTTAGAGATTACACAATTCAGCCAGGGGTTTGAAACTCCAGCTCTGGATCTGAAGCCAAAGAAACGTAAAAGGTACATCCATCTCATTCCTGTCCTTTGAAGCTTGTGACAATGTGTAACATCTGACAAGGCAAGCCGATTGTCAAGATAGGAGGGGGTGTGTCGTAGGACGATCTTTTTCTGATTCCTTTAGAAACTGTGGCTTCACCACTTCACCTTCTGACCCCAGAATCTTAAGACTTGCTGTTTCTAATATTAAGATAAATGAGGCAAGAGATATAGCTTTATGGTAGAGCACTTGCCTAGCATGTGTAAGGATCTGGGTTCAATCTCCAGTACTACAAAGACAGAAAGAAAAAAGATAAAGGGCCTTGAGAGGTCCGTGGAAGTTATCACCAAAGGAGCCTCTACGTGTTTCTAAAGAGCAGGACTTGTGAATCTGAAAAGGTCATCATCTTCCACAGAACCCACCATTTTGAGAAAGCAAGAAGAGAAAAACCAATCCAACCCTGATGTGAGACAAATTTAACTGATGTGGGTATCAAGTGAAATTATTCTGAGCTAGTGGGCTTATGCAATAAAACTGAATTTGAGGCTATATGCAAAGACAAAAATAGATTGGAGAAATGAAACAGTTAATACAAAAATTTCAGCAGCTCCCCACCCAAAGGAGAAAAATTAACTTCTTTATGATTTGCCTACATGATCATAACATTAGACTAGCCAGATCCCTGTCTCAAGCCATGTCAATACAAACAAAAGACCTAACTAACAGAAAAGCTCTAATGCTGCTGTTTTCTAGGTCTTTTGGGAAGAAATTCTAAGAAAGTAGAAAACATGGTTATTTCAATTCCTAAGGGTAGTAGACTGCAAAGGTAAACAAGGAAATCTTTAGACAAATTGCCAATCTCTCACTTGTGCTTTCAGCCAGCCTTGTTCACTTATGGAATACTAAGATAAAGAAAAACAACCTGGGTAGGCCACCACTAGTACCAGCCATGGGAGCCTACATGCCAACAGTCAGCCATTTTAGATCTTTTGGAATTCTGGCAGCACAGTAGAAATTCACCTTCAAAAATTCAACTCTTAGTCCAAAGGAATTAGAAAAAGAAAGCATAAGTGTTTGCACTGATATTGCAAATTTAAAGGTATTTAAGATTGTTACATTTCAATTTAAAAAACTGTCAACATGGAAATGATAGCAATATGTCATCATGTAAAAATTTTTTAAAAGGTTTATTAAATTAGTTGAAATTAATAAGCCCATTTTAAAAATTCATTTTTAAATGTCATCACATGAAAATAAGTTTCAGATCTTCCTGGGGCTTTCAGGATAATAAGGAGACCCATTTCACAATTAGCATTTATGAAAATAATCAAGTATATCTTTTTAAATCAAGGCACACTTGTTTTATCTGAACAAATACTGCCTACCCATGTTTACTAAAATATTTGACAGTAAGAATGCAGCAAAATTCTAAATGTGGGGGAAGGCAATAAATGAATTGTCAAAACAAGGCTGGCAATTGTAGGGATTTCTGAATTTTTCTTCTACTATTTCTAGTTCTATGTAAAACTCATATCATACTTTATTTTTAATAAAATAAGCCCAGTCTTCATAAAAGCCTATAACTCGCCACTTTTTTTTCCAGCACACGTCTTTGGAGAAGCTTAGGAAATTCCCAGTATTTGTGGAGAATGCTGCTGGCAATGCCCAGTAGTTAGCAACCTACTATGCATGGCTTGCTTGCTTTCTCATTGATGATCTCACCTACAGCCTCTGATGATTTCATCACACCCAAGTTTCATTCAAATTACAATTACAGTTGCTTTCTCTAAGCAGTTACATTTCATAGTTGATCTTGCCACCCTAAACACATGAACTTGTATAGCTTAACATGTGTCCGGTGACCTTTAAATGTTTTAAATATGATAACTCCATTAATTCCCACCACGATCCTGTGAAGTAGACATTATAATGTCCATTTTGTTAAAATATTGAGGTGAGCACATTGTATATGGTAGAACCAGGATCCCAGTCCTGGCAGTCTGGCTTTTGAGTCTGTGCTCATATACCTTATATAACCCTGCCTCTTACATCAAGACTGTGTGCCCAAACCTATTTTTGCAAGGATTATCTATACTTCTTATTTCGAAATGTTGGCAATATTTAACAAAAAAGAAAAGAAAAACCATAGAAACCATAAACTGGTGGCTTCTCAGTCCACAAATGCTGTAAGTCAATGGAAATTTTTAAATGTAATGTTAAATGAAATAATAGAATAAAAGCAAAAACACATTAAGATACTTACATTGTGAATATTTGTTCTTTTTTGCTTTACCTTTCAGCTTGATTAACTTAAATCAATTGCAAATATGATGTTTATTCCAGTCTTTTAAACTAGAACGTTAATTAGCCAATCTGGTTATAAATTCAGTGAAAGCTATTTCCCCTTCCATGGTGATTTGATCCAGTTGTTCAAGTATTTATTAGTATCAGTAAAATTATATTAAAAATTAAGCAGAATCAGATGTTGTGTTCATGACTTCAATTCTAGTACTGTAAATATGAATGAGTAATGTATAAATCAATAACAAATTGGTCATGCAGGAAAATACATCCCAGCAGATTTAAAGTGAAATCTTTTAAGAGATTCAAGGTAACTTTTAGTCCTTAGATTCACATGAGTTTACATCATCTGCAAGTCTGCCTTGGAAAAAGAGACAAGTATTAAGAGACATATCTTCAAGCAAAAGTTGGTGTTTCTATTATCTGCAAGCTACAATGTTAAATAGCTGAGATACCAGTGTGAACAAAATGAGATTATAGTCCTTCAATATCTTATAGTACAGTGGAGGAGGTAATTAAAGAGGTAATTACAGTGTAGAGTGCCAAGTGCTATGTTAGAGATAGGTATGGGTTGCTATGGCTACAAAACCCAAAACTGGGGGATATACTCAGGCTTCCTAAAGGAAGAGACTTTTGACTTAAGGATGAGTAGGGAAAAGCCAGATAAAGGGGCATGGGGTTGAAGAGACAATCCAAGGAGATGAATGATGTGAGCAAAACATGGCGTTGTTTAGAGAACTGAAACAACACAGTCTTGTGTGTTTTTGGCATGGGGGATTAGGGGAGATGAGACAGGACTGGTAAGCAGAGCCTTTGTGTACCATATTAAGAAGTCTGAATGCTACCCTGAGAGCATTAAGAGCCTCTGAAGAATTTTAAGCAGGCAGGTGGCATGATCACAGGCAGGAAGGAAAGTAAGGAATACGATTAATGTGGTAGACAGAATAGAGCCCTTTTTCTCTTTCCAAAGATGGATGCCCATATCCTAATCAGTAGAGCCTGTGAGTATGTTAAGTTACATGTCAAAGAGGGATAAAGGCTGGAAATGGAATTAAGGACCCAATTTAATCTCACAGGTCCTCCTTCATAGGAAGGAGAAGAAGAGAGTCAGAGGGAAATAAAACTAAGGGACAGGAATAACAGGGTGATGCTGGAGAAAGGAAGCTACAGTAGAATGTGGGCAGCCTCTAGAAGAAGAAAAGAGAAGGAACTGGTTTCCTTCTTAGAATCTCCAGAAGAAAGGCAGCCTTGCTGAACCTGTGATTTGACTCAATGAGGCCCCTGTCAGGCCTCTGACCTACAGAACTGTGGGATAATATATGTGTAAAGTTTTAAGCCACCAAATTTATGGTAAGATGTTATAGCAGGAATAGGAAACTAAAACAATAAGAAAGCTGTTATAGTAACAACCTGCGCAAGAATTGATGGTGGATAAAGAGAAATGTAGTTTGAGAAGCGTCAAGAGATACAATCAAATTTGAATACCAGATAACTTTCTGCCTGTAGCTTTAACCTGATCATTCAGTTTCATTTTCAGTACTTGCAAGATGAGCAGTTACATTTCTATTTTTTTTTTATCAAGGTAATAAGTACACTAACATTAGCTCCAAAATTCAGATAACGTGAATGACTCTTGGAAGCACTATGATAAGTAAAATAAGCCAGACTAAAACATAAATATTGTATGATTTCACTTCTGTGAGATACTTAGAATAGGTAATTTATAGAGATGGGAAAAGTGCTGGGGCAAGGGGCATGGAAATATTTGCAGAATGGGGAGTTAATGCTTAGTGGGTACAGTGTTTCTTGGAATGATGAAAAATAATGAAAGTTTTAAAAAGCATTGCAATAAATACGAATTAAGCAAATATACTCCCTAATGTCTATAGTGTTTAGAGAATCAGATTATATTATAATTTGTAAATGATTTTTCAGTTTGTGCTCTGTTTTTGATGCTTTTGAGCATAAGGCCTCATACATGCTAAGAACATGCTGTACCGTTGAGCTATTCTCCAACTCCTATAGACTTTTTAATGTAATTTTAGGGATAATTTTCCAGGAAGTGTTTGTAATTTTCTTTCTAGATTTTAAATAAGAATTTCAAATACAAAACAGTAGCTTTATAGTTGGAGCAGTTCAGAGAAAACCAAAATTAGGTAGTTACATGAGCCAATGTGATACTTTTATTCCTCTGCTTAGCACTCATTTTTAAAACAGAGTAGTTAGATTTGTTATGAGTGAGGCCACTAGGCACACCTTGAATGTGATGCAAATGTGATTTTAAAATTAATTGGCTCAGTTACCAAACAGATCCACCCTCTTCGGAGGAAATTTTAAAATAACTAAATTACATTGAACCTAATTAAACTTTCAGCTATGTTTAGAAGTGAAGCTCTAATATTTCTATTTATATCTCCTTTTATTTGAAATTTATACTTTGTAGCACTCCACATTCATATTGAAAGCAAAGTACATCTTTTAAGTATTTACTTGATTTGTACAGTGTCTAAGTACTCAACAATGTTAAATAACAAGTCTAGTGGTTGATAATCACATATTCTAGATTAGCCAGGTAATGAAGTGGTGGTGAAGGTTAGAGAGGAAGTAACACCTAACACAAAATTACTATGACAATGAACTTCTGATGGCCTCTTATTTATGAGAAATACACACTTGATTTGTGGGCTAACAATAGTTAAATCATCTTACTAACTTTGGACTGGGGTGGTGAGCACTACCAATTATAGATGATTAGCCAATAAAGACCAAGTAAGAAGGTGACTGAGATATTCAGGTTCAAATTTTCAGCTTCTTCTTTTTTTTCATCTCCCTTATCCAACTCCAGGCAACCATTGCTTGACACTTCTTTTAAACCACCGGTAAAGCTAATTATTCAGAAAAATGGTTTATCCATTCCAATAATTAGTAGAAGAGATAATAGTATGACTGAATATCAATGCACTGATTGAAATATTATTTAATAACCACATTCCATGATGCAGTCAAATTCTATGGTTTTACAGTATTGAATCAATCTAACACAATAGAATGAAATAAGGTGGGCAGACTCAAAAGGAAGGTATGCATCCCTTAGCTTTTCCTAAGTCAGTAACCCTGTATCTATCCTCCCTCTCTTTCTTCCTTGTGATAGCCATAGATAACTAGAAAGATTATTCTACACTTACTTGATCCCTTTTCTCAACTCCCCTATTGAAGCTGGTCTTCTATCATGTCACCTAAAATTGCCTCTTTACTTTAGTCATTAAATCAATTTGTTATATTCAACCGGTATTCTATTTGGTTTCTATGCTAAACTTGAGGTGGTTAACTACCAGTACTTCTTCCTTCAGACCTTCAGGGGATTTGATGAATTTTGTGGGATGAGAAGACATGCCCAGGACACATACCTTAAGCAGCAGCCAAAAGACGGTGCCTTTTCCCTATTCTAATTGTCTCACTATGTAAGATACCTGCTTAGTTGCCTACTTCTTCCACTTGCAGCCTCATTCCAATTTAGGTGAGACTTTTCCATCTTCCTCTCACATTAATAGCAGAGAGCATGCTTCTGGTTTTACAACAACCTTTTTCATGGCTCATTTCCTAGCTTCTTCAAGAGTTTTTGTTCTCTAACCTTGCATACAGATATGCAATCTCTTTTGAGTCCTCTTATTTATCATAGTGCACCAATGTTTAAAGGACCACTCACATCAAAGTCTCTAGAGGATCTTATTAAAAATGCAATTTCTAGCCTTCCCCCAAGACATGCTAAACCAGCAGACTGTGGGGTATACTCCAAAAACCTGCATTTTTAAATCAGCTTCCAAGAAATTTTTCTTAAAATTACAGATTGCAGGGGCTGGTAGAGTGGCTTGCCTAGCATGCTCAAGGCCCTTGGTTCAAGCCTTGGCACTGGAAAAAAAATCAAGTTGGAGAACAATTGCTGAATGCACTCATCATGGGAAATTCTGTATAATTCTGTATTAGTTTATTTTCTATTAGTATAACAAAATACATGATGATGGGAATTTTATAAAGAAAAGAGGTTTATTTAGCTGATAATTTAGAGGCTGAAAGTTCAAGATCAGGTGGCCTTATTGATTTGTTCTCTGGTAAGGATCCCCTTTGCTGAGTCACTGCATGGCAGGTGGCATCATGGTGGGCACACATGCATGCACAAGAATATATCCCCCAATTTTGACTTTTGTAGCCATAGCAACCCATACCTATCTCTAACATAGCACTTGGCACTCTACACTCTAATTAGCTCTTTAATTACCTCCTCCACTGTAGTATAAGATATTGAAGCACTATAATCTCATTTTGTTCACCCTGGTATCCCAGCTACTTAACACTGTGGCTTGCAGATAACAGAAACACCAACTTTTGCTTGAAGATATGTCTATCTCTTAATACTTGTCTCTTTTTCCAAGGCAGACTTATAGACGATGTAGATTCATGAGAGGATGAGGAGGGGCCTCCGACCAGTGTTGCTCTTTTATGACAATACTCTCACAAAAACTAACCAGAGTCTATGAGAACTACCTTAATCCCTTGTGAGGGCAGCATTCCAAAGACCTAAAATCCTCCCACTAGGGCTCACCTCTTACCACTTTTTACATTGCCACACTGAGAACCAAGATTCCAACACATTTGGTTAAGGGGACAAACCACATCCAAACCATAGCAAATCCCATGACTTCAGTTACTATCTGTATGCTGGTGACAGCTATCTCTTGGTTTCAGATGTGAATACTACTCTTGGATGTGTCACTGGCAACTCACAGTGTCCTAAACTGAACACATTATCTCTCCATCCTTCCACTCTTCCTCTCATTCATTCAATTCTCAAAACAGTTCTATTGTACTTCCTGAGAAGGTGGCTAAGGGGAAACAGAAGTGAGGTAATCACTTATGTGTCCTGCCTCAGCACACCATCAAAACCTGTAGGTTCTCTCCTCTTATAACTTTTTATATTATTATTAAAGAGACAGAGCCTTGTGTTGCTCATGCTGGCCTGGAGCTCCTGGGTTCAAGTGGTTTGCTGCCTCAGCCTCCAAAGTCCCTGGGACTGTAGGCACAGGCCACCACCACACACAGATTCTTACTACTGTTGACTCCTACATCTCAACATACTGATGCCCTTCCTCTAGTAAAAGTTAGAATCATTTACTGCCTAGAACTAGTTGGCTCCTGATCAATCCCACCTCCAGTCCATTCTCCACAGTGAAAGACAGAATCAGTACCTTGATCAGTTACTCTCACACATAAAACTTCCAATGCTTCCAGTGGTCCTTGGGTTAAACAACTTAGCCGACAAGCAATATTTGATCTAATATCCTATATTTTTCTGCAGATTTATCTCTCATTACTTCATGCTCGAAGTATACCATCAGATATGGTAGCCACTAGTCACATGTGGCAATTGAGCAGTTAAAATGTAGATAGTCTAAATTGAGATGTAAGTGTAAGACACACATTGGATTTTTACAACCTAGTACAGTATTATAAAAATGTCTCCTTAATAATTTTCACATGGATTACATGCTGAGATCAAAAGATTTTAAACACATCAGGCTAAATAAAAATATAAAAATTTCACTAGATTCTTTATACCTTTTTGATGTAATTACTAAAAATGTTTAAATTACTACCAGGTTTGCATTATACTTCTGTTTGAAATGCAACTCCAAAACCCTATGATTCAACCACACTGAAAGACAACTTCTGCTTCCTCAAATTCATGCTTTTCCTTGCTTAAATTGCATCTTTTCTGTTGCACCCTTTCCCCTTCATTCATCTTTCACTTGTTCTGCAGGATTCCATGCAAATATCACTCTGAGCTTCCTTGTTCCTTTCCCTTCCCAGACCAGTTCCAGGTTAATAGTCCTCCTTTACACTGGCACATAGTCTTCCCCGGAGGTACATCATTAGCGCTATGCTGCATTTGTAGTTTACTTTTCCATCCCCTCCCTGTACAAGGATGTGTCCTACACTCACCAATTCTTTGCTGGCAGGGCTTGTGCCTTTTTCAAGGTAGCCTCCCTTCAGCATCGAGCACACTGCTTGGTATGAAGTAGCTACTCAGTAAATACTACTAGAATGGCTGCTACAAATGGGTTCCCTGAACTGAAGGCATCAAACGTAGCTGAGAATAGTATGTGTGGGAGGAATGATGAATTACTATTTTATCTCCATCCTTAACCTGTCTACATCCTATCCAACAGCATACCCAACCCATTCTCATTTCTTTTGTCTCCAGTAAAAATTTAAAACTTCATCATTTAATTTGACTGAGGAAATGATGAGAGAACAAAATGAACACAACATTTTGTCTTCTAAATATTTTAAAGTTGCTTTACTGCTGGAAGAGATTCACTGTGAGAAAAATTACCTATTCGTTAGAAAACATTTTTATAGCATTTCTGAAGATCAAGTCTTTGCAAGAATTTAAATGAGACCTAGAAACAAATAATTTTCTCTATAATCCTGCACTGTTGGCATTCACAAAGAAGTTTTGAGTACATCAAAAATTCTGGCATACTCACATCATAATTAACATTTACCACATTACTCTCTGTTTTAAAAAATTAGTGTAGGCCAATATAAAAGCAGTAGGAAGACACAGTAATGATTTACTTTCCTTAGTCTCATCAGGTGTAAATTTTAAATGGCATCCTCAGTGTTCATTCAACTTGACTACTCTGGGATTTTTTTTATGCTTTGGGGCTTTTCATAGCATAGCTTTCATCTATTTGTGATTTTATGAGATTAAAATGTGTTAAGGACTTACAAAGACAAATATCAAGCTTCCCCTTGCTATGAGGTACTACTTAAGTGCCTTATTTTTCTGTTGGACTGCTTCACTACTTAGTTACTCAGCACTGTGATGTCTGTGCTCATCACACTGGTGAAATAGCTAAATAAAAGTTGTCATTGAATGAGGGTACGTAAGAGACACAGAAGCCAACTTTTCAAAGAGCTTCAAGGGGCCAAACCTGGAACAAATTGAGCAACAAAATAAAACTTATTTTGACCTGTAATCTGAGTTTAAAACAATGTCCCTGAGTCCATACTAACATAAACAAATGATTGAATAACAAATGGGAGAGAACAGAAACATATATGCAGAAGAATTCCAAATAATTCATACAGATTTTCCATCCTCAACAAGGGAACATAATTTCCCAGTCACTAAATGAGGGCCATATATAGTGTCTTCTTTTTAAAGAGTACAGTGTGGAAAGGGAAGAAAAAGAGCAACTATGAAGTGGAGAAGTCGGGTAAATACACTCAGTCTGGTGATCGAAATCATCATCAACCATGATAAATCATGTCAATAGCTGTCCCTTTGATAGGATGAAAATGCCACTTAAGGGCTGAGAGTGTAGCTTGGTGGTAGAGCACGTGGTTAGCATACATAAGGCCCTGGGTTTGACTTTCAGTACCACAAACACACTCACACACACACACACAAAAAAAAAAAAAGAAAGAAAGAAAGAAAGAAAGAGAAAGAAAAAAGAAAAGAAAACGAGAAAGAGAAAAAAAGACAAGAAAAAAAGGAATTTTATCTCTATGATCTTCTTCTCTAAAACCAATAACTCCAGTCTAATCATCAGGAAAACATCAGGGCCATTTTACAAAATACCTGACATATACTGCTCAAATTGTCACCGTCATCAAAAAAATAATGAAAATTTGAGAAACAGTCACAAGCAAGAGAAACCCTATCAGACATAACAACTAAAGGTAATATAATTTGAATAGGATTCTTGGACATAAAAAGGACATTATATTAAGAACTAAGGCAATCAGAATAAATTACTGACTTTAGTTGATAAAAGTATCAACATGAGGCAGGCATAGTGCCATGTGCTTGTAGTCCCAGCTACGTAGGAGTCTGAGGCAAGAAGGTTGCTTGAGCCCAAGAGTTTGGGCAACAGAGTGAGACTCCATCTCAAAAAACACAACAAAACAAAACAAAAAACACAAACAAAAAATTGGTTATCTAGCAAATATACTAACATAAGAAGCTAATAATAGGAAAATCTGGGTGTGAGGTATGTAGGAACTCTCTAACATCTTTTCCACATCTCTGTAAATCTAAAACTGTTCTAATATAGTTTTTAATGTCATTTCTAACTTATTACTACTCAAAACCTTTTCATAATCATCATCCTACATTGTAGGAAAATATTTTCCTTGTGGAAACTCTCTTCCTTTGTTTTTGCTGTTGTTAGGTGCTGTCAAGTGGGTCCAACTCATAGGGTCCCTCATAGGGGTTTCAATGACTGTTTCAGGATTGATTCGAGAGTGAATTGCCATATCCTTCTGTTCTCCAGTTTTTTCAGTGCTGAGGATCAAACCAGGATCATCAGAGAGTACAGAGCAACACTCTGCCAACTGCGGTAAACTCCAGCCCCTTCTCCTTTTGTTGTTGTTGTTAGGTGCCGATGAGTCAGTTTCCAACTCATAGCAACCCTCATAGGGTTTTCAATGGCTGATTGTTTCGGGATTGCCTGGGGAGTGGGTTGCCAGGTCCTTCTCCCATTTTTGTGGTGCTGGGAATTGAACTTGGCACCTCAGAGACTGCAGAGCAGTGCTCTACCAACTGAGCTAAATCCCAGCCCTCTCTTCCTTTAGCATCCTCAATAATATTTTCTTGTTCTGCCTAATACATTTTTCCAGACTCCATTTCTTAAGTTTTAAACTTTGACTACCTCATCACTTTATATTATCTGTTAGGGTCTCAGCAACTCCTATAGCTTCAACTATGTCCTCTATATAGAAAATTCTAAGCCCAGTCTCTCTACTAAAGGTCAGACCGTGCTGGATGCAATGACATACACCTGTAATCCCAGCAGCGCAAGAGGCAGAGGCAGGAGGACCATAAGTGCAAGGCCAGAGGCAGTCTGTGTAACTTACTGAGACCCTGTCTCAAGACAAAAAATAGAAAAAGGTGGTAGGGTGCAGCCCTGGGTTTATCTCCTCCAGTACTGAAAAAGAAAGGTCACATTATACTTCTAACTACCTAGTGGACATCTCTACCCCCAGACCTTTGTTGTTGTTGTTAGGTGCCTTTGAATCGGTATCCGACCCATAGCGACCCTCTGTACAACAGGGCAAACACTATTGTCAGTGCTTCTCTGCTGTGCATAGGGTTTTCAATGGCAGACTGATTTTTGGGAGGGGGTTGCCAGGTCCTTCTCCCAAGCCTACAGCTTCTGGTGTTCCTAGGTGGTCTCCCATCCAGGTACTAACCAGGCCTGACCCTGCTTAGCTTCCAAGATCTGACGGGATCGGATGCCACAGGGCCACCACTGCAGGCATTAAATATGTCCAACACAGAAATTTCCATTGTAAACCTTGACCTTGTAGCTATTCTTGTGTCCCTAGTCATGACTAATAAGAGTGGGCATTATAACCTCCCTGGTCATTTGACAGGACGATCCTTACATATACTCGTGACTATTTGCCTTGCCACAATCATTCATTCTAATCTCATACAAATATTGTTTGAATCTATTTCTATCTGCTCTGTTTGGTGTCACTGCATTAATTTTCTTGAGTAATTACAAGTCCATCATTCAAAACAGCCATGGCTGATTTGAGAAGCTTGGAGGTGAGTCCTGGTACAGCTAACACTTATGATCCTGATATGAGAGCAAGGTAAGGGATGTCATTTTTTGTATTCCCTGGGAAAGAAACAAAACTCCTGCAGCTTAGAGCAAGATCCATCATTGCTTTTGAGAGCCATACCCAAGACTCAGACTGATCCCTAATGGGTATGAAAGCAACTAACTGTCTCTGTTTACTTTCTATGTGGAGCTTATAGAGAAAACCTTCCCCTAAAATCTGGTAGCCTAGAACCATTGCAACGTGAAGTCTTTATTCCCAAGACCTAAGAATCTTTTGCCAACATTTCCCAGAGGAGAGCATGGCTTGTTGGTTGCCACACAGCATTGAAAAATTCTTTCACCTGAATTATGACAGATGGATGTTGTCTCATCAAGTCATTTGCTAGCCCCTCTTGCTTATTCCCTGTTAATAAAATCTCAATTTTAATGAGACAAGAGAAAATCATGTACACAAGGGAGGCAGAAGCTAAGCTCCAAATGGTGTCTCTTTAATTAAACTGTTTCTCAAACATTTTGTTAAGAACCTTTCTCCATTCTTCAAGATTATTGAAGACTACAAAGTGCATTTGGTTATATGGGTCATATTTATCAATACTTACCAGCTTAGAAACTAAAAGTAAGCTATTTAAGACATATATTCATTTCAAAATAAAAGTAGTAAATATTATGAATATAACATGGGAATATATTTATGTAATATAACTACAGTTACCAAAATAAGAAAAATTACTTGTCTTCTTAGTATAAGACATGGATTCTCCTATCTGGCTCTACACCCCATCTGTTTTGGTCTCAAACTCTTGTTTTGAGGAGGGTCTTTCTCTTTTTCTCTCTCTTTCACTTATTCTCTCTTTTTCTTTCTCTCTCTCACTCACTCTCCCCCGCCCCAGTCTCATACAAATAGGTAGTTGAAAGAGAGAAAAGTATTGTAACAGCCTTTCTAGATAATTTTGGATATTCCTTGGTATTATACTAAAACTCAAAAACACCAGTAATTTCTTCAAGCTTAACTTCAATATAGAATCTGGAAAAAGATCAGTAAAAACTTGTACTATGTTTTATCCTTCATATTTTGCTCTTTGAATGGGTCTTCTTACTCACATATGATTTTGTAACATGCATCAGTCATTGGGAAAATATTGGTTCACTGAGTTATGCAGATCTTTCCAATACTGGTGCATTTCATTATACCATGTCTAAGAATGACTTCTTAACATCACCACCAATCTCATCATCTCATCAGAAAAATCTTTGAGTAGTGGGAAGTTGTCAGGCTCACAGAGGCATAGAAGCTCCAACCTTCTAATTTTCACCTGAAAACTCGAATTTTATCATTTGCAACAAATACTGCCAGTTGTTTTACTTGAAGTGACAGGCTTACTTTGTTTACATTCAAGAAAATGTCTGCAGAATATCTATGTTTAAACAACTGTCTTTTGTTTGTCAGTCTTTCAGGGGGAAAAAAGAAAAAAAATTTAAAAAGTCTCATTGAACAAAGTGGACATTTCAGCTCACAATTCAAACAATTGCATAAGGGATACCGAGACTGAGATAACTAAGGCTATTCATCATGTACCAGAGAAACAAACAATCAAAACGTGAAGCTTTATGAGTTTCTGACAGTGAATAAGACAAGGATAACTTCTGCATTTTGATGCCTTTCCTTTGATACGTGTTAAACTATCGGCAGAGCTACTTACCACAGCTGCTTCTGCATTTTCAATGCAGTAGAAAAGACAGGTAATACCTTAGCTTTGTTGGGGAAAACAATTTTAACCGTATGAACTCCCTGAAAGGATCTCAGGGCTTCGAGGTTCTGTGAAAATTTCCCTTTTCTGCCTGAGGACTTATGTCATCTACATGGAACCCTAGAAATAACTTGCCTAAAAACAGGCAACAGCCTGCGTTTGGGAAAATTGAAAGACAGGAAACATCAAGGCAAACAGATTTCAGTGTGGAATAACTGAATTATTCAACCCTGTAAGTATCCTATTACTACAATTCTTGTTTGGTGGTAAGATGATAATTTCCTGTACTGTTTAAGTGATTTTTAAGTGAATTTTCTGTTCCTCAAAGATGAAAGCATCTTTACTAAGATTTTTTTTCCCCCTGGTACTTGGGGGTTGAATCAAGGGCATCACACATCTTTTGCAAGTGCTCTATCACTGAGTTGCACCCTCATCCCATTTTTTATTTTTTATTTTGAGTCTGTGTCTCTAGGTTACACAGGCTGCCTCTGGCCTCAAACTTGTGATCCTCCTTCCTCAGCTCCCTAAATCACTGGGATTAGAGATGTGTACCACTGCACCCAGCTTACACAGACATTTTCCTAAACTTCCTGTAAACCTATCAGTATTCAAAAGACTCCAAGAACATGATCCCTAGTGTTTGATACATTCTGAACTCTGAGAAATGAGCGAAAAAAAATATTACAAGCTATTTAACAAGGTATAGTAGCTGGAAGGAAGCACACCAAGATGAACAACTAGAATAGTGGCTTACATGGAAGCAAGTCAAAAAGACAAAATTAAATTTTAATAAAGAAATGAGAGCCTTTAAGGAGATAAAAATATAACATCAGGAATTTGAGGACCAAAAACCATTATTCCTCCATTATAAAATAATCAGGATCAGAAAGTAACCAGGTGTTTAAAGGCAAAAGCCATCCAAATACTAAGAAAGCAAATCAAGAAACTATACCATAGATCAAAGGAAAGGATTTATGATTTTGTGCTAGCACAACTAATGTTCTACCACCAAAGATGGTCCTGGGGTCATGAATTGAAAATTCATGAGAATTGAAAAAAAAGTTTAGGGCTGGAGATTTAGCTCAGTGGTAGAGCACTTGCCTACCAGGTGCAAAGCCCAGGGTTTGATCACCAGGGCCAAAAAGACAAAACCAAAAGACAAAAAAAAAAAAGTTTATTTATGAATTGCCAAGTGACAATGAAGAATCCTTTACAAAAGTAAAACAGGGCTATCTTTCAATGCCTAAATGTTGGTTTGAAACTTTGTAATCCAACTCTTTTAACCTTTATCACACAGCAAGATTCAGAAATTACAATGCTAAGTCAGAGAAGTACAAGAAAAAAACTTTTATTATAGACAGAAAAAAATATTGTTTTTTAAAAGCTCTTCTATTCACTTCCCCTTTGTGTGTCAATGGAAAAGCAGAAATGGTTCATAGCTATTTATGTCTTGCAAGGTCTGAGTTCCTGTTTCTACAAGGAGAATCTAGTCCACTTAATAAAGAATAGTTTTAGGAAAATAACAGTTCCCATCTATAAAAGTCAACCTTTAATTCCTCTAATGGATAATAATTCTATTCTAAAACCAAAGCCCAACAAAATATTTTAAGCTCAAACATTAAGTACCATTGTGTTACTTGAATATTTTAACTGAGATGAGGTCTGGAATAAGTAGACATCACCCCATAAAGATTAATTATTTTAGAGGTTCCAAAATCGAGAAGTTCCATTTCTTTATCACCAGATGAAAAGACCAAATTCTCAAGTAGATAAGGGTCTAGACTGGAGAGGGAATAGAGGAAGCTATGAATCTTAACTCATATTAGCAGATGAAGTGTTTGAATCATTTAGAAAGAAGTAGAAGAAGAATGTGGGACTATGCTTTGTATTTAACATTACTCTTCAAATGTCACTTCCTCGAAAAAGTTTTGATATGAACAACAAAACCAGGAACTTCTTTGGAAGTAGCTTGATCTCAAACCAAAGCATGATGGAATTCCTCTTCTCTAACATCAAAACAAATATGGATAGCACAGATCCCTAAAGTCCTTGAACAGAGAACTTCAGCAATGAAAATTATACCACCCAAATTAAGGGTTATAGTCATGGTGTGATGAAGCAGCTTCAGTAATTGTGCTCTATAAAAACAGTTAAGTGGTCATTGCATTGTAGTAACTGTGCTTTTACTGAAGTTTGCCATCCTGTATCATAAATGCATTCTAGTGGTTTTGTCTGTTATAGTTTATTAATAATGATCAATATATCCTTACAGTTGGCATTTCTCTCTATCTTAGACTGGAATAAAACTGATCTTGTGGTGAAGGCAATACTTTTCCCATATCTCTGTTGCAAATGGACATAGATACTACACACTGGCAAATATTCTTTTTTGTTGTTTGTCTGTTTTGTAGTACTAGGGGGTTAAACCCAGGATCTCATGTAAGCTAAGCAAGTACTTTACCACTGAGCCATCTCCCCAATCCATTTATTTATTTATTTTTTAAGACAAGGTCTTGCTAAATTGCACAGACTGCTTCTGGACTTGAAGTCACAATCTTCCTGCCTCAACCTCCCAAATTGCTGGGATTACAGGCATGATCCATGACACCCAGACTTATACTGGTAAATATTCTTAATCACAAAATGAAATTGTTTTCAAGGATATTTCTCAGAAATAACTTCAAATCAAAGACACAGAAAAGATTAATATATTTCCATTCTATGGCATGTTTTTTGAACCATCTTGAAACACTAATATAAAACAAGGCAGGTCACCAAATCTTGTTATTGCTGTTAGCAGTACAGGGGATTGAACTCAGTGTGTCACATATGCCAGGCAAGCAGTGCAGTGCTGAGCTAACATCCCCATCCCTATTAGCAACCTTTAAGTAAATTACTATTAAATGAATGAAGGTACAATATCACTTATAATTGGGTATCATCAGAAAAATTCTTGGACCAGGGGTGTAGGACAGTGGTGGAATATTTCCCTAGCATGCATGAGGCCCCTAGTTTGGTTATCTGCACTATAATAGATAAATAAATAAATAAATAAATAGGTGCAATCTGTAAACTTTGAAGTAATGTTGCATTTTGAGGGTATTAGCAAAAAAAGGCATTTTTAAAAGCGGCTGTACAGCTTGGCGCTAAGTTATATTAAGTATTTTTTTTCCTCTGCTGTACTGGGGGATTGAACCAGGGCCTTGAGCATGCTTTGCAAGTGCAACTTTGCAAGCATTCTAGCACTGAGCTGCATCCCCAAACCCTTTTTCTGTCTTTTATTTTGAGACAAGGACTAAAATCCTCAGGCTGCCTCTGGCCTTGAACTTGTGATCCTCCTATCTCCGCCTCCAGAGTCACTGAGATTACAGGCATGTGCCACCAGGCCAGCTTATTGAGTGTTTTTTAATTAGAAATTCAATTTGACATTTTAAATATAGGTGTCAACTGAAATAACTATTTCAATTCATCCAGCAATAGTGTGGAAATATTCCTTCTCCAAATTGTCCCTTTCAAGTAGGTACTATGAGGAAAAAATTAATTTTGAGTGATTGATAGCTTTATTAGCCAACAGAAAAGGAATCTTGCTACATCATTTTTGTTAGTACAGAGTACTTGCCATGACACACACTGGAAAACATTAGATGATGTACTCAACCTGCGGCTGTGCTCATATACAGATACTGAGTTTGTACTTATTGATGCTATTATGGTAGTCTTGGGGGAGGGGGAAAATGACAATGTAGAAGCAGTGGCAAGGGTAAGTAGACTTGAAATATACCTGGAGGTTGAATTGGTGGACTTGGTTATAGGCTGCATGAGTGTGGCTGTAGGGATGGCGGTACCTCTTACCAAGACAGAAGATTAAAGGAGGAGAAGAAATGGAGGTGAAGGCAGGAGATGAAGCCTTAATAGTTTGAGAGCCATAAGAGACATCTCAGTTAAGATGTCAAGTAGGTAATAGAATATTTAGGCCAAGTCGCAAAGAGGGAGTGCCCAGCATTTAGATGATACTTGAAATCACAGTAGAGAACTTGAGGAATTAAGTCTATTTTCACTGAGCTAACTTTTTCCCCCCAGTACTGAGGAGTTGAACCCATAGCCTCACACATGCTAGGCAAGTGGTCTACCACTGAGCTCTACCACTGCCCCTTTTTTATTTTTAATTTTGAGACAAGGTCTCACTACATTGCTCAGGCTGCCTCTGGCCTCAAATTTGAAATCCTCCTGCCTCAGCCTTCTAAATTGCTGGGATTACAGGCTGTGAAATGGTACCTGCTAGGCTTATTGTATTTTTAGGACTGTGTTTAATTTTTACTCTTGTCAAAAGAATTTCTCTGATTCCTTCTTCTGAATTAGGAAGTACTCCCACTGTATGTCCACATCCCTTTTCTTCAAAGTGCTTGTCACAAATTGCAATTAATTACATGTGATTATTTTGTACTTGTTTCTCTACTAGAACGTGCCTTTCATGAATGCACTTCATCCCTAGTGCCTAGCACAGTGTTAGTTACATAATAAATATCATGCAAGTATTGAGTAATGAATTGGAGTGGATATGGACATTGGTTGTGTAAATGAGCTTACCAAGGTGGTAACAGAAATTTAACAATTATTAATCAGTGTAACAGTTTGAGATGTTAACTAACATCTTGACCTTTCCTAAGGGGAGAATAAATTAAATAGCAAAGGATTAGAACCGGGGCTGTTGCTCAGTGTTAGAACATGGACTTAGAATGTGCCAGGCCTTGGGTTTAATCTCCAGAATCAATAGAAAAAAGACTAAACCACAAAGGCCTCAAGCATTTTAGTTTACTATTCCCCTCCATGGAGGGTCTATGAGATGTGAATGTTTATGGAGGGTTTTATATGTTTAAAGTACAAACAATTCATCAACCTTACAAGTGTTCTCTCCTAAGCAGCCAGGGTGTTCAGAGCATCTGTATCTCACAGTTCTCTTATGTATGATGAATAGTCCATAAATGTTTACTGTTTCAAAGTATGCTTTAATTATAGCATTAAAACATCTACTTGTATGCTTTAATGATAGCTTTGGCAAACTAATTAGAAATAACATTAATTTTGCTGGCATTTTGTTGATCTTTCTCAAAGTACACATTTTTGTAATACTTTTGTATCAGAGGTCCATTTCTTTTTCTTTTTTTCTTTTTTCTTTTTCTTTCCTTTTCTTTTTTTCTCTTGTGGTACCAGAAGGTTGAACCTAGGGCCTTATGCATTTTTAGCAAGCTCTCTGCCACTGGACCGCACCTCCAACCCCATTTAAAGTTTTTTACCATGAGACCAGGTCTCTCTAAGTTACATAGACTGCCTCTGGCCTTCTATTTGCAATCCTCCTACCTCTGCCTCTGCCTCCCAAGTTGCTAGGATAACAATTGTGTGCCACTGTACCTGGTTCCCAGAGGTCCATTTCTAATATGGATTTTAATGTCTCTAGGTCATTAAGCCCATGGAGGATTTAATAAGGTGTTGACATAGCAAACACTACCAGAAGTATGAGGCTTGCAAAATCTATTTTGACAGTGATCCAGTCCCATCTTTGCAATTCCTATTCCTCTCTGGTGTATTTTTTTGCTTCCTGTTAGTACTTAGATATTGTCAGTGCAACATCTGGCCACTCAGTGTACTACATACTTATGTACATCTTCCTTTCTTCGGGTTTCTCTATCTTGTTTCCAGTTTCTTCTTAAGCTCATTTCCTATTCTACAAAACAATGTCTAGCTATGGATTCATGAAACACACACAGAATGTTGGAAGTGGCAGGTTCTTAGAAGTTTTTCTTCCTCATTTTTCAGCTATGTTCTGGGTCTGTTAATTTGGGTAATTTAAATTCCCTTGAGGATCTGCTGCTAATGGTGGAAAGCTGGTGCTGCTCAAATCACATCACCAGCCCTCTGTTCCAGAGAATGGTGAAAATGTGGCACGTACTTAAATGAGGAGCTCCATGTTTACTCCATCTTGAAATGGAAGAATGGACAATTATTGAAGTGGTAGCTGTCTTGCTTAAGTTGCTGAGGCAGGTATGAGTCACAGCAGGTGGCAGAGGATTGTTTTCTTCTAAAGCAGATTTCTAGACCTACTGTTGCAAAATGTTTTGAAAGATGACTCAGGACCAAATTCTCCAAAGTCATTATACTAAATTGAACCTACATGTAAGACTGTTTAAAAATGCCTCATCTAGAGATCTCTTAATAACACTAAATGCTTAATATAAAAAAGTAATATTTTCACCCACAAATTTAAGGCAAATCTTTGAGCTGCTGCGAATTTACCGAGGCTTTGTCATTCATGTGCTTTCCACCAAGAAACACAGATTAATACTTTGAGATACAAACAGCCACAGGATGTGGGAAGACAGTTATGCACAAAGAGAGAAACTGTATCTCCAGGCTATGACTATTTATCAATTTTCCTGCCAATAAAACTTGCCAGCCAGTTTGTGAGCCTGGGATACAGATGAGTAACTCTATATAGAAAAATCATGTCTTTGGGGAAAGTTTGCTCAGGGAAATTATTATCCATTGATGATATTTCACCCGACATCCTCTTCATTCTTATTAGCCCCTTGCACAGATACTATTCAACTGACTCTAACTATAGTCTATTCTCTGCAAGAGGAATCCCTGAAGTCTTCCCTTAATCTGGAAATGTGAATTAATTTTTAAGAAGGAAGCGCTTCTACTTTCATTTCCACAGGACTGTAAAAGTTTGATTTTCTTTAAGAATTATTTATATTAGTAATACATGTCTTATACTTGTATTAGTTTCTCTATTATATGTCTAGTTAAAATTATGTTTGTTACCCTCTCAGAACAGTAGGAGCACAGCCATCTACAAAGGAGGTAAATTGGAAAGTAGACCCACTACATAGTCGGACCATCAAGACAGAATTGGACTCATTGCCATTCAGGTCCCTCTCTCTGAATCTCAGTGAGGCCTTCTGACCCTGAGGGAAGCTGAACAAATTTTAGGGTTTCTGATCATAAGACTGCTATCTCCACAGCAGGGGGTGGGGGCTGGAACAAGAACAGAAGCAAACCTCAGAAGCTTCTAGTCTTTTCAAGATTAGGAAGACAAAGAAGGGCCTCATTAGTCTGGAGTTCTGAAGAGATTTTGGTTCCTCATATGTTGTTCAAATAAAGTCAGTAACAAGCTACAAAACCTGCAGCAGTACCACTGTGGCATCCGATCCCATCAGATCGCGGAAGCTAAGCAGGCTTGGGTCTGGTTAGTACTTGGGAGAATGTCTGGGAACACCAGGTGCTGCAGGCTTAGGAGAAGGACAAGGCAACTCACTCCTAAAAATCAATCAGCCATTGAAAACCCTAAGAATAGCAGAGAAGCACTGACAATAGTGTTTCGCCTGTTGTACGCAGGGTCACTATGAGTTGGATACTGAATCGACGGCACACAACCACAACATGCAAATTAACTTTTTGAAGTTTGATAACTTATGAGTAAGATGTTTAACCTCTCCTAAATAGACAGTTACAACATCTTGCATCTTTTACATATGGAAACAGTAGCCTTTCTTTTATATTTGGGTACACTTGAATAAGTCACAAAATTCTGACTGAGTACTTTCTGAGTATAGACTTTAAGGAAATGACAATTCCTGTCCTTGGTCCAATTTTTTCTAATTTATATTTATATGTGTGAGTGTGTATAGTTTTTTCTTTGGTTGGTTGGGTTTTTACTTTGTTTTTGTTTTCATTTTATTAATGAATGAAAAACATCTTTATTCTGATGGAATATTTTGCAATGTTATAAGCACATTCACAATATTTCCACATTCTTTCATTTTCAAAGATTAAAAAAAGCAAGCTGCTGAGGAGAAAAGAATAATATAAATAAAAGTATGTAAGATAGGGTGGGTATTTTGCCCCATTTAAAACATGAGGAGTTGGCTTAGGGATAGAGTGCATGCTTAGCACTCCCTGCACCAGGGGAGAAAAGTCATTTTATAGAACCAAAAATGTCTCCTTTACTGGGACAAATTTCTATTTGATAGCTAAAGCATGCAGTTAATGGGTTGTCTCAAATTTTAGCCTGCAGCCGTAGCCCTCTGGCATCATATCCCATCAGATCCTGGAAGCTAAGCAGGGTCAGGTCTGGTTACTACTTGGATGGGAGACTACCTAGGAACACCAGATACTGTGGGCTGGGGAGAAGGATTCGGCAACCCACTCCCAAAAATCAGTCTGCCATTGAAAATCCTATGAACAGTAGAGAAGCACAGACAATACTGTTTCCCCTGTTGTATGTAGGGTCGCTATGAGTCAGATACCAACTCAACAGCACCTAACAACAACAACAACAACTCAAACTTTAGTTATAAAGCCAAAGTAAAATAATATCATTCTTTCAGCTGTAAGTGGAGAATATGTTATTTGTTTGGTTTAATATGACCTTTTCATTAAAGAAACATATATTGAACTACAAAAGGACCTATTTACTTCTAGAACAAGAATATATCATTAACAATGTATTTATAATAATTTATGTAATACAGAGTGAGGTTAGAGTGTTGGGGGACAGGGAGATTCCATATTCTTATAAAAACTAAGTCAGCTTTCTATGCCCCTAGTGCTCCTGGCAAACAGGGTGAATGTTCCTAAAACTCATGAGACTTTCTTAAGAAATATGGCAAGTACCAACTCCACAAACTGACACAGTGCAACAAGGTCAAGGATTCTCTATGTGCTTAGGGAGAGTGGCATTAGGACAGGAAGCAGAGTGGCTATGGTGGGCTGACTAAGCCAATTTTCTGAAAAAAGTCTAAATATACAAAGAAAAATGTTCTAAAGCTTGAGTGTTTGGAGTCCATTTGCAGATCTAAGAGAATTTTTCGCTATTAAGAGATGTAAGCATTTTGAACTGGGAGGAGATAAAAAGAGAAATGGCCAAGTTATCCAGTTCTTAACTTCATCTTTTATTATGAAGACAATAAAATCATGAAGTTATAGTCAAAAAAACAAAGAAAACAAAGTCATAAACCAATTCTAATTAAACTGTTAATGAGAAGTATTAATATTTAAACACTACAACTTATACTCAGGGGAAAATCCTATTATTGACAGGATAACACACTCAAAACCAATAATGTCATGACAACACATGCCCGTGGATAATTTGGCAGAACAGGCCTGAATACAATGAACCTTTTTATTAAATGAATCTCAACTTCCGACTTTAAGGGATATGATTCATTTACATATAAACCTTCACCCTTACTTTTCTCATATTTCTTTCGATCATGCTTTCAAGACTTTCTGACTTATCCTAAGTAATCACTGTGTGGTGGTATTTCTGTGGGATTTCTAGCTTTTGCCATTTTTGCTTAGTCTTCAAGCCTGGACATCGGGGGTGCCCAAACTTTCCTGTTTTTTATTTACAAGTCAATTTGTCACATTTATTATGTTGTTGTTGTTGTTAGGTACCTTCAAGTCAGTATCAGACTCATAGTGATCCTATGTATAACAGACGAAACACTTTTTGTCAGTGCTTCTCTGTGATTCATAGGCTTTTCAATAGCTGATTGGTTTTTTTGGGAGTGGGTTGCTGGGTCCTTCTCTCAAGCCTACAGCACTTGGTGTTCCTAGGTGGTCTCCCATCCAAATACTAACCAGGCCCAACCCTGCTTAGCTTCCAAGATCTGAGGAGATCGGATGCCACAGTGGCACGGCTGTAGACCACATTTACCATGGTTTCTCTAAATGCCCTGCCCTTAAGAAATAACCTTTACTTATGCCTGGGTGTCTGGTTGATGAGTAGCTGTTTGGGTATCGTCATATAATTACTATTAACACTTGGCCTCACACTGAAAATGTTCACAATTCTGAGAATATTGCAATGCTTGAAATTAAAAAGGGTAAGTTCAAAATCACTCATTTTCTTAAAAAAGAATAGTCTCCATAGCAAGAGGCAATGAGGTCTAATGAAAAGCTTACCTTTAGAACCAGATACATTTGCATTTGATTCTCAGAACTGCCATTTACTAAGTGGGGGAAATTACTATTTGGGCTGCAGCTTTTTCATTTGTAAAAAACCCCTCACCTTACAGGCTATTGATGGAGAGTTCACAGGAAAATGTTCATAAAGCATCTAGAGCAATTCCTGTGCAAGGGATACTAGTTACTTTTGCATAACTGTGACCAAAATACCTGAATGAACAACTTAAAGGAGGGAAGATTTACTTTAGCTCATGGTTTCACAGGGTTCGGTCAATGGTTGCTTGGCTTCATGCACTTGAGCAGAACATGGCAGCAGGACCCTGTGGAGGAGGAAGCTGTTCACCTCATAGTCGGCAGGAAGCACAGAAAGGGAACACAGAAAGGGGGTAGGGCAAGATATAACCCCCAAGGACACACCCCTAGTGACCTACTTATTCCAATTAAGCCCACCTCCTACTTTTCCCCATGTCCCAATAGTGCCATAATATTACAAAAATCCATCAAAGGACTAATCCATTCATTAGCCCTCATGATCTAATCCTCTATGGAAATACCCTCAAACACACCCCAAAATGTGCCTTATTCATCTCCTACGTGTTTCTCAATTTAACCAAGGTGACAGTTAAAATTAACCATCACATATGGTAAGTTGATCATTGGATTTATTGTGAGTATAGGTGATTATTTTATAAAAAGACAAATAATTCAAGAATTCTCTAAATTTTCCTTCCCCCTCCTAACCTTTAGTGTTCTCAAGGAATCACCAATGTCTGCCTCTCTATGTACAGTTCCAAAAATCCAACCTTTAATATCTTTCAAAGTCAAAATTTGTTTCAATGCTCAGTTACTTCATACTTTACTACAAATTTATTCTATGTGGCTTGCACATCTATGAGTTGGTGAAAATTTTGCCAGTAAAATGATCTTTCCCATGGGTGCCAGCTCTGCACCTTTTCTCTTCAATCCTATCTTCTGCTACTGCCAGCTCTTCTATCTGGAGAATTGATATCAGGATGCTTCACAGAATTTTTTTAGTGGAAAGGTGTGTTGGGGGGACATGTATGCTAAGTAAGTGTTCCACAACTGAACTACACCTCCATCCCCTTCAAAGTACATTGAGATAATAACAATAGGAAGAAAAAGACTTCTTGTCCCACAGGTAGCTCCTAAATTGGCATAAACTTCTACAAAAATATAAATGGGTCTTGCCCAATGCTGAATTCAATATTAGCAAAGCAAACTTCATCAAATACTACTTTCACATAAATCATAGAACCCACAATCTCTATGGCAATGAATTTTTTTTTTCAGTACTGGGGGTTGAACCCAGGGCCTCACACCTGCATGCTTTGCAAGTGCTGGACCACTGAGGTGCACCCCCAGTCCATTTTTTTTTTTAATTTTTGAGACAGGGTCTCGCTAAGTTATGCAGACTGCCTCTGGTCTCGAACTTACGATCCTCCCAAGCTGCTGGAATTACAGGTGTGCGCCACCATGCCCAGTTCAATGGCAATAAATTTCTAATTCTAAATATGACTTTAAAGATTCTCAGCTAATTTCTCAACATGTACTCATGTGGTGCTCTCTTCTCCAAATATTTTTGCATTAGGCATCTAGAAATACATGGTAATCTAGAAATATATGTTATAGCTACATGTATTACATAGACTACTTAAATGATGCATATTGTAATATTGTCTGTTTGAGCACCATCCATGTTTCTAGTTAACATCATCATTGATCATCTTGCTATCTTGCCCAGTAGTGGCAAACAATGGATAGTCAAAAGGAAATGGTAGATAATCAATTAATAAATAACCTCCTGAATTAATCTGATAGAAATCACAACATCAGATAATTCATGTTCAGTTTTAAAAATATCTGTTCCAGACTCTTATACATTCTTATTTGGAGCAAGGATTCTCTAGGCCCTTGTACTGATATTTGAGATTCTCAAAGTAGGCAGAGGTATGGGAGGAAATAGATAAGAGACCTAGGAAAATGCTGGACTATGGCAAGAGCCAGATTTTGTAGAAGGGAAGTATAGATATCTGTGCATGACAGAGAGCAATACACAATAAATTTAATGCATTACTTTCTTGTATGATACAGCTTAATGATGGAGCCTATGCTCCACATGTACAAGGCTCTGGGTTCCTGATCCACAGCATGCACACACACACACACACACACACACACACACACACACACACACACACACAAAGGTAATTGAATAAATGAACGACTCTTATAAGGATACTCACATGACATTCATAGAATGGAGATCTTATGGCAGTAACCCACCCAAATTTTGTGGTTGGTTTTTGCTGGCAGGATCAGGAACTTCAATCTGGAAGTACAAAGTGCTTGCTAAATGGGGGGTTTTTCTGTGTAGCTCTCCACAATTGAAAGATTCACAGATAGCAACTTTACAATCTCTATATAACTTAAACTACCAAATTTAACTATAATATTTAACCTTCATCCCAGGAAATTTTGTCTTTTACCTCATGTATATCAATTTATAATTTAATTCCTTTTTCTCTTGCTCTGGCCTTGAGAAATATTTCCATAGAGCCTTTATTTATTGTGAGTGGTGTCACCATTAGTTCTTTTCTCCAAGTTAACTCAAGTATACTTTCATACTTCAGCTACTTTTTCTAACCCTTTAATTACCTGTTGTTCTTTGAATGTTCTCCAGGATTTTAATGTCTAAAGCCCTGAAGCCCAAGCCTGGATATAATATGCTGGTACTGGCAAGTGGAGACTAAGGCTAAATTATTATTGTTAGATTACCTTATGCTTCCTACTCTGGGTTACATAGTTTATGAAGTTTGTTTTCACCTTGAGTTTTCTTTTTCTTTCTGTCTTCTTTTTTTATTATACTCTCCATTTGCAAGTTCATCCCTTCCCACCATTGCTGAGGCAGTCATAATTTATATTGAGAATTCACAGATCTAATTTTTCACTCTCTAGTTTCTCTCTATGGAATTTCTTCCCTTAAGTATATTACTTGTGTACATCAAACTAAATCTCTTTATTTATAAACACATCATAGTATTGGCCCAGTGGTAGGCAAAATGTGAGCAGTCCAAATATGGCATTAACTTGTGAAATCCAAAACGAAACACATTCTTTTATTGTTATTATTTCTCCATCTCCAAATTTGTCTTTCCTCCTACATTCTCTGTCTGGGTTTCCAGCACCATCACATATCCAAGCTAACAGGGTCAATTATTTCTTACTCTATCTTTTCTCTTACTACCTATAGCTAATTGGTTTCCTACCCCTGATAAGTTGAACTCTGATATATTCTGTTGTGTTCCCCTCTTGAATATTGTTTTTCCATTTCACTCTAGTACTTGAGTTCAGATCTTCAGCACCCCTAGAATGGACTACCACAAAGAGCCTTTGGTTTCTCTCATTCAATCCATCATCCCCTCCTTTCTCCAAACACATATCTTACCATGTTATTTTTTACCTTTAAAAGAAATCACATTGCCTCTACCACTTAATATGTATTCAGGATTCTGACATCACCTGCCTTTTCAGACACATCTCTTGCTACTTCTCTTCCTATTATTTCTCCCCCGTAAAATCCTTCATAAGGGGTCACAAATGTGGCAATTTTGATTAATTAGAAATGGCTGCCTGAAACAATATGTTGTAAGAAAAGATGATGCAACAGATTGCCTGGGTCTACCATGAAAAAGAGGATAATAGCAACATCTGTGTAATATATATACTGTCATCTTGTTACACAGATTGAGTATTTAAAATTTCTTAACTCTTCATTTGCTTTGTTGTTCTTAGATGCTGTCAAATCAAGTCTGACTCATAGCTACCCTCATAGGGTTTTTGATGGCTGATGGTTTTGGGAGTGGGCTGCCAGGTCCTTCTTCCATTTTTACAGTGCTAGGGATCGAACCCAGGGCCTTAGAGAGTGGAGACCAGCACTCTACTAACTGAGCTAAACCTCAGTAGTTCACAACTTTTTATTTTCCAAGAACTGTTCTAGACTCAAGAGTTGCTTTTCCTTCTAAATGCTCTTTGTTATCTTTTAAAAAATAATTTCAAAAAGGATTTTAGGCCAGTAGATGAGCACGTAAAAAAATATCAGAGTTAGATCTTATATCATACACCAAATATAAATGAAAAATGAAAGATAAAAGTTGTAAAAGAAAAAAGGTAAAGTTTAAGTGTTCTAGAATGGAACATGGAAGAACTCATTTATAGACTTGCAGCATATAGGCTTCAACTATGATTCAAAATCTTGAAATCATAAAAATACAAAACTTCAGAAATTAATAGGAAAATAATGAATAACACAATATTTTAAATGGTCAAAGCATTATTGTCAGTTTTCTTCATTGGTCCTGTTTCCTTATTTAATGCTTCAGAATTTGATTCATGCTCAATTAACCTGAGAAATAAATTAGCTCCTAATTTTTTAAAAAGATAAATAAAGGATATGAAAATAGTTTACCAAAAATACATAAATAGCTCTTAAACATAACAAAAGCTATTTGGCTTCACACATAAGCAAAGTCCAATTTAAAATATTAGGATACCATTTTTTAAAAAAATCTATCGGGTCTGAAGAACAAACAAAACACACTACTGAGGGAGTCATAGGAACAAAACGGGACTCATATTTTGGTGATGTTATAAAATTATACAGTCCTTGTAGAAGGTATTTAGCAATTTCATTCAAAATTACAAATGCATATACTCGTGACTCAGTGATTTCTCTTCTGGAAAATTATAGATATATTTCCATATGTGAAAAATGTCTAAAGTGCAAGATTATTCATGATAGTATCGCTTGCAATAGCAAAAGCACCTTAACCACAGGGGGTATAACAATATGCATCAGCTTTAAAACACATTTTTTTTCTTGTGAAAAATTAAGGTATCTATCTACCTAAATGAACAGAAATACAGAAGGAATGGTTTGGGGGGAAGCATGATTTAGAGGGAAGAATGTAGTAGTTTTTATACTTTGTTTGAGTATACTTAAACAGACACTGAAGGTTCACAGAAACTCCTAATACTTGGCACTTCTGTGGGGACCTGGGTGCATCAGAGACAGGGGTAAGAAGGAGATTTCTAACTGAAAACTTAAATTAATTCCTTTCTTCTATTTATTTATTTACTTATTTTGCAGTACTGAAAATTGAAGCCAGAGCTTTGCACTCTCCCACTGAGCTATACCCCAAGCTCCTTAAATCCCTTTTAAAAAATCATACAAATGCATCACTAATTAAAAACTTAAAATATTTTTAGTTTGGTGTTTCCAGGGGTTATAACATTCTGCAAATAATGTATAAAATTTTAGGGTCATCCTTATCTTCAAATTGTAATCAATCAGCATAATTAAATCAGCCAGTTTTGCTGTTAATTCCAAATGCTATGACCATACCTGGCCTGTAGCCATAGCACTATGCCATCTGATCACATCAGATCTCATGAAGTTAAGCAGAGTCGGGTCTGGTTAGTACTTGGATGGGAGACCACCTGGGAATACCTGGTGCTGTAGGCTTAGGAGAAGGGCCCAGCAACCCACTCCCAAAAATCAGTCCATCATTGAAAACCCTATGAATAGCAGAGAAGCACTGACAATAGTGTTTCACCTGCTGTATGTAGGGTCGATATAAGAACACCGACTCAACAGTACATAGCAAAACAACATGACCATACCTATCCTATAGCCTCCTGTAGATTGAAGTCTTCTGCTTCATTCATTATATAAATAAGTAATTGAATTTACTATATTACTATTTGCTTGGGAGGGGTCATTATTTGGTCATTAATATTTAGGAAATTTCACTGTGAGTTGGATCTGACTTAACAGCACCAAACAACAACATAAGTGTCTTCTACTTTCCTAGGTACTCTGAAACATCTCTCAACCTAAATTCTTTTTATTAAACTTGGTCCCAAAGCCCTTCTTCCACTTCAGTATCACGTTCCTTCCCAACAAGGGGGTTACTATGTACAGAATTCTCTACCTAGATTGCTCATCACTCTCCTCCATATTTACCTAATTTCATATTCTTCAGATCTCAATCATTTTCTTAAAGACTCTTTTTCTATCCTGGAAAAGTTCAGCCTCCCTCATATCTCACTGAAATTGTGTGTGTGTTTGTGTGTGTGTGTGTGTGTGTGTGTGTGTGTGTGTGGTAGTGAGTGAATGAGAGAGAGAGACAGACAGACAGACAGACAGGCTGACTGACTGACTCATTTATAGATTGTTGCTCTCATTTGAATGTAAAGCTCCTAAAGGCTGAGAAGGAAGGCCTATGTTTCTGCTTACCTGACTAGCACTGGCCTGCTTGGCACACAGAATCTATGTGAATGTTTTGTGTGGGCACGCTGAGCAGGAAACCATAGGGGAAAAATAAAAAAGGTGAGACAATCTCTACCTTCAGGTAGCGTATCAACTAGAGAGGTTATGATAAATATGCATAAGGCATAATATGGTCACTGCCTCAGGAGTTAGAGCAAGGTGACTGCCAGAAAAATTTTAAACCATATTATATATCTGAAAAATGCAGTAGCATTTGAAAAGTAGTTTTGAGAGACTGATTTCCTCTAGAAAGGGTAGGACATTTAACTCAGAAAATCACATGCCAAGCAAGTGATGCCTTTAAGTGAATGGACTGATTGGGGGAAACTGAGATGACAGAGAGGTAGAGAGATAGAGAGATAGAGAGAGACACAGAGACAGAGAGACAGAGATATTGAGAGATCTCTAGGTCCTTAAATCTAGCTGTACCTTGCCATCTGACCTGGGAGACTTTCTTCTCTCTGGGAGAAAACATTCATTACCTAGTACCATGTGTCCAATGTTTCTACAAGCAAAGGAAAGCCTGATCGCAAAATTCTTATTTTTCCATTAATGTTGCTGGCAACAAATGCAAGTAGTTGAAATCAGTTGCAAGTCATCATTGATGACAAAGGCTTTCCAGTTTGCTAGAAAGGGAATGGTGAATTAGTGAAGTTTGTCCAAGCTTAAGTTAATGTGGATTTTCTAGTATTTAATTAAAAATTTATTTAATTAGCTAAAGCATCCCTTCCCACAATATTTTATATCAGAATTCAGCAAGTGACACTACTCTGATTTAAGTGGGCAAAGGGTTTGGTGTACCACCAGCACAGTAACTCTTTTCCACAATTCCCTTAAAGCAAAATTCAAAGGGCATATTGGAAATAAAGCTTTAAAAATGTGGAGGGCTTGGAATGCTAAAGTAAAGCTGATGTGCTTAATTTTTGGCAATATAAAGTCACCTAGCACTTTTAAAGCTAGGATTCTAACTGCAGTACAAACAGTAGAACTGCTCCCCATGATTTAGTTGCAGGTATATTTGGTATAAAGGTAACAGCTGAAGACTTTTATGCAACAAATACTTATCAAGCTCCCACTATGTATCAGATGCTATTCTAAGCCTTCCTCTGTGATCATGCACTTTATCTTTATCCCTAGCCCGCCAGCCTCCTGGAAAATTGATGTCATTGCTCATAGAATGGATGATCTCACAAGATAGAAGTGTGGGTGACTCAGAGGAGTCTATCCATTGGCTGAAAGACTGTCAACAGATAAGCAGCTTTGTTTTTGAATACTTCAGACCACTGCGATTGGGGACAGAGCAAAGAGAAGGGCAGAACAGGATAAAAAATATACCACAGGTTCCTCCTTTCCTACATTTTTATAGAGTTTGACAACAGTTACAAAACTTAATATGACAACATTAGGATGTGGCTTTCAAGGAATAATAAATATCAGTAACAGCTGGGTGTGGTAGTGCATACCTGTAATCCCAGTGGTTTGGAAGGCTGAGGCAGAAGGAGCGCAAGTCCCAGGGCAGAGGCAGCCTGCATAGCTTAGTGAGACACTGTCTCAAGTTAAAAAAAAAAAAAAAAAAAAGTGGAAAATGGACTGGGAGTGCAGCTCAGTGAAAGAGTGCTTGCAAAGCATTCATGAGACCCCAGGTTCAACCCATGGGTACGGAAAAAAATGAAAATCAGCCATCATTTTCTCTTGCTCCTGCATCCCTTACGTGTGTGTGTGTGTGTGTGTGTGTGTGTGTGTGTGTGTGTGTGTGTTGCTAAGGATCTAATCTAGGTCCTCACCTGCTAGGCAAGTGCTCTACCAATGTGGTACACCCCAGTCCTCTTACTCTTTGCTAAGTGAAATCGTTATACTGGGTAACGTTTTTATCTCTCTCTGCTCAGATATTATATAAAATCACTTCTATGGACAAATGTTAACTGATTAATTACAAATAAGAAAATCAGTCTAAAGATTTAGTCTGTTGAATTTCCACTTCACTAAAATATGTGTAACTATTTCTGAAACACACTAGATAGCTTTGTAAATACATATGCGCAGAAATCAAAAACCTCACAAAATGGGTTTCTGTAATAAGTTTGTTGGTAGTGGCTTTAAGAGAAAACTTTAAGTCCTTTCAAAATTTTCAACACTCTAAGACTATAACCACTGAGAACAGCTGTATTATTCCTTTATAATTTTATAAAGCATGCACTTATTTTTTTAAACAAAGCTCACATTTGTTTTCCAGAAGTGCAAAAGCATAGGAACAAAGGATAAGAGAAACAAAGGAATATTTTAAGATTGGGAATGCACACGGACGAAAAGGAAAGAAAGAATTCCTGCTTGGAGCTAAAAAGAAAGGAAACATTATTATCATGGAAGAGGATGAAAGGCATCCCTGCACAAGAAACATTTTCCCAGCTGTGTGCTCAGAAGACACAGGCGTGGGGTGGGGGAAGAGAGGGTGCCTGGGAGAGAACACTGCTTATGGCCCCTACCAACAGAACTGGGGTTCATACAACAAAACGATCCACTTACAGGGCGCGCTTAACTTCACCTGCTGGGAAGTAAATTCAGTCTCTTTCCCCTTCTTTGAATGAATGGGGAAGGCTTGTGGCTCACTCTCTGCCTCCCACCACTGGAATGTGTGCTGTCTGGAGAGCTGTTTGGAAGCCCACAGTACTTACAGGAGCTGTATCAACAGGTTTTTCCTTCTTCCAAACACTGAACTAATTGTAAATGTTAAATGAGAACCTTGAACAAGTTAAACACTGTCATAGGAATTCAAAGCCAGCTCTAGTTGTTTTTTCCCCCCCCCAAAAGAATCACAATTTATATTTTTTGAGCCTGTGATATCAAGCTGATGAAGGGCTATTTCCTGACACAGTAATATAAAGCTTGTTTTAAAGAAAGCCTGAAAGTTGGCTTTGGAATTTGGTTATGACAGAGAACTGCAGCTTTCCCACATGGAGCTGTTAACATGCCAAGAAAACACAGGAGACTAGAACAAGTCCTTCCAAGTAATGTGATACCCTCCAAGCCTTCTATATGTGTTTTATCTATGTACATGTCTATAGCCATCACCCTTCAAGACAAATATTTATCTTTTCTCTCTCGACTTTGGCCAATACAGTTCCTATTCTGTCTTGAAACAAAACTGCTTCCAGTTCATGGGTGATAAGGCAAAACTCACCACAGATGATTCACTCGTCCAGCCTGTAATACAGGATGAGTCATGGGCGGATGTAGCCATATCCAAATC
Source organism: Pedetes capensis (assembly GCA_007922755.1). Lineage (NCBI taxonomy): Eukaryota > Metazoa > Chordata > Mammalia > Rodentia > Pedetidae > Pedetes > Pedetes capensis. The sequence continues at coordinate 39,297 of VMDO01011626.1, forward strand.
CAGCTATGTTTTAAATTTCTACCTATGATTGTTACAAACTAAATATTGAGAGCTTTTTTTTTTCTTTCTTTTTTTTTTAAATTAATTGATTTTGGTTGAAGAGTTGATGTCCACAACTTGGCTTGCAGTGTTTGTACTGCCATTTGTTACTATTTCCAAATCATTTGTAATTTATTCTATAGGACCAAATGACATCTTCTTTCTTTCCTTCCTCCCTCCCTCTCTCCCTTCTTTCCTTCTCTTCTTTCCTTCCTTCCTTCCTTTTTCTTTCTTTGCTCTCTTTTCTAAGACAGGGTGCCACTATGTAGGCCATACTGATCTTGAAGTTACTATGTACACCAGGTTGACCTTAAGCTCTCCATCCTCCTGCCTCAGCCTCCCAGTGCTGGAATTACAGGTGTGGGGTGGCTTAGATGACTATTTTTAAGATATTCTATGGCTTGATGTAACTTGTCACGAAGAATATGTATTTCCCTCTAAACTAAATAAATAAGAATACAATTAAAATAAGTCAACATTTCCAAAATAAATCTATAATTAAAAAAGAATATCCTTTATCTTAATGCTAAAAAGGAATTAAATGTCTGTAATAAAAAATAAACTGCTGAGCAAATAATTACCTAATTATCATTGCTGATTATTTTAATTAACCAGTTTCCTAGATAATCTATATATATAAAATTTGAAAAAGGATAGTGTCTAGGTAATTAGTTAATTTATTAAGGTGGTAGATTCTAGAGCTCAAAGAAACAAACCTCAATGTCTAATAACATTGAGAAGCAAAATAAAGTAACAACAAAGCAAAGAAATTTAGGGGAAGCAGAATAAGGAATCAAAAGATAAGAGTCATCAATGGAGATGACTTTTGGCAGTGTACGGCACAGTGAATACTTGAAGATACATTTTACTGTTTTCCTCTATTTCTCTGGGATTTTTCAAGAGTTTTGGATTCTTCATGAAGTTTAAAAAGCAAAACAATGAAAAATCATTTTAGAAAATATACTAAAAGCCAACTAAATTGTCCAGTGAAGTTAGTAGCAAAACTTGCACTTGATGCTGTGATTTTACCTTCATAAAAGGAGAGGCAAAAGTTCTTTAAATAATTTCCAGAGAGCATGGAGGATTTCCAAAAGTGAGGTAGAGAAGTCTGTAATCATGTAAGCATTACTTACATAACCACCGCACATTAAGATGATCGGGTATCCCTATAAAATGGGAATTATGAGTTTTAAGATTTTATACTAACATGCCTATGCATTTTCTTTCCATCCTTCCCTCTCCACCCCACTCTCTTTTAATTTGGGGAAACAGTGGATTTTTAGATTCATTTGAATTTTGGTATCAAAGTAACTAAAGTAACTAATGTGGAGCAAGATTAGCTCATTGCTGTTAGGTGGAGTCAGACTTGTACTGACCCTACCTACGCACAGCAGAATGAAACACTACCCAACACTGTGCCATGCAGTTGATCATTTTTTATGTTTGAGCCCGTTGTTGCAGACACTATTTCTTCTCATTTTGAGTTGTAGCACATCAGCAAATGGAGGTTCCAGGCGCTTTACTTCATTCCCATCGTTAATATTGACTCTTCTTTGAGGAGGCAACTTTTTACCAGTAGTCTTCTGAATACTTTCCAACCTGGGAGCTGGGCTCATTTTCTGGCACTGTAATTGGCAGTGGCTCTCTGCTATTCATAGGGTTTTCAATGGCTAATTGTTTCAGGAGTGGGCTGCTGGGTCCTTCTCCTTATTCTGTCTTAGTTTGGAAGCTCCGCTGAAACCTGTCCACCATGAGTGTCCCTGCTGGTATCTAAAATACTGGTGGCATAGCTTGCAGCATCACAGCAACACGCAAGGCCCCACAGCACAAGATTAACTGAGTGCCTGTAAAACTTCCCCAGAATTCTACTGTCATGATTTCTACAGGGAAAGGGCATGAAAAAATAAAGCACACACAGTGGAGATATTAAAAGCAGCTTTACTCATAATAATTAAATAATCAACACAAAAATCCATCCACAGGGAAGGATAAATTGTGATATATTACTGCAATGGAATAGTACATAAGAAAAGAACAAATTTCTGACACATGAGACAACATGACTGAATCTCACTGACTGCATTTTGATCAAATACACCAGGTACAAACAAGTATATATACAGGTTTTGGTTCTATGCTGTTCATATGCTGTTCAAAATGTAGCAAAGTGTTTAACAGGAAGAAGTTATTAGTTGGGAAAGAGTACCAGGGAGCCTTCTGTGTGCTGAAAATGTCCTAGATCTTGACTTGAGTGAATTACACAGGTGTATCAATATACAAAGGGCTGGGATTTAGCTCTGTCGGTAGAGCGCTGCCCTGCAGTCTCTGAGGACTTGAGTTCAATTCCCAGCACCGCAAAAATGGGAGAAGGGCCTGGCAATCCACTCCCAAGGCAATCGGATATAGTTGCCATTGAGGGTCGCTATGAGTCGGATACCGACTCAAGGGCACCTAACAACAACAACAATCAATATACAAAGACTCATGGAGGCTCAGGGTAGTCTACCCAGAAGGCCCTGGGTTTGATACCCAGCAACACACACACAGACACACACACACACACACACACAAATTCATGGGACTATATACATAAGATTTGTACTCTTTGCTCTGTTTATGTTTTTCTGTAACCAAAATTTTATTGATAAAATTAAAAGAAAATTCACAGTGGAGGATAACAAAAGACAAATTAGAAAGCCACCACCAAAATGCTAATGATTTCCACCAAAGTAAAAGAGACAATTCCATTTAGAGAAATACTTCCTCATTCAGGAATTCAGGGAATAATCAACCTATTTTTCTTTTAGTGTTCTTTCTCATTAGGCATGGAATATGGGAAGAGAAGTAGAATTAAATCATCACAAGACTTTCCAAAACCTAGTGGATTTTGGGGACTTCAGTTACATTTCAGAATTTATGCCTAGAGATAACTTTTTGTGTCCTCAAAAGCTGCAGCAACTACTCTGGTTCTCTTTGGTGGGAGACAGTTGCAAAGGGTGACCAGGAGGACATAGAAAATTGAGTTTAAGGCAGAGAATTAAAGGGAAGCCACAAGTTTACTTTCCGTACTGTTCAAAGAATGAGAAAGGAGGAGAGCCTGTCCAAGAATGACAAGCATGTATATGCCTGGGCTTTCCTTGGGGTTCTGTTTGGGAAAAACTAACAGATCTGGGACATTGAGAGACAAACGATAAGAAACCTCAATATTTATTTCTAGTGAAATATTTTTGATTTAATTTATTCTATTATTATTATTATTATCATCATCATCATCATCATCATCATCATCATCATCATAGGGCTGGGTACTAAATTAGGTGCCTCACACATGCTAGACAAGCACTCTACTTCTGAGTCATACCACCAGCCCCATATGTGCCTTATTATTGTTGTTGCTTGTTTGTTTTTTTTAAAGAATTCTGGGTAAATAAGTTCCTGTCTTTTTCAGACAGTCTCACTATGTAGCACAGGCTAATGTAGCCCAGGCTGAACTTGAACTAGAGATCTTCCTGCCTCAGCCTCTTGAGTGTTAGGATTGTAAGTGCCTCAATGCCCAGCTATTTCATATATTTTTTTTCTTTCTTTCCTTCTTTCTTTCCCTCTTTTCTTTCTTTCTTTCTTTCTTTCTTTTCTTTTTTTCTTTCTTTCTTTCTTCCCCCTCCCTCCCTCCCTCCGTCCGTCCTTCCTTCCTTCCTTCCTTCCTTCCTCCCTCCCTCCCTCCCTCCCTCCCTCCCTTCCTTCCTCTCTTTCTTGCATTACTTAGAGGTTGAATCCAGGTCCTGGCACATACTTTGCAAGTGCTCTACCACTAGCTGTACCCACAGCCCGTTTTAAATTTTTTAATCTTGAGACAGGGTTTTGCTAAGTTACACAGTCGGCCTCTGGCCTGCGTCTAGGGATCCTCCTGAGTCTACCTCCGGAGTTGCTGAGATTACAGCAAAGTGCCACCATGCCTTGCTATTTCCTATATTTTTTTCTTTTCTTTTGTGTTTCTTTTCTTTTCTTTTCTCTCTTCTTTCTCTTCCTCCCTAGTCCCTGCTCTTCCTTCCTCCCCCGACCCTTCTACTCTCCCTCCCTTCTTTCCTTCCTTCTTTTTTTCATCCTTCCTTCCTTCCTTCCTTCCTTCCTTCCTTCCTTCCTCCCTCCCTCCCTCCCTCCCTCCCTCTCTGCCTTCCTTCTCTTTCAATCTCTGTCTCTGTCTCTCTCTGTCCCTTTTGAAAACTATTTTTCTTTGTTTCCAGGCTTTTCCAGCATGTTCTCTCTCTGGAACTTCCTGGATTTGGTAAGTTATTTTAAACAGTAGATATTAACACTGGTGATGAAGTGTGTGAAATGATTTCAGCCTGCCCCTGATAGGAGCTAGTAAATTTCAGACAGGTTCAGAGAAATGGGGCCTAGATATAGGGAACTACTGAGGCAAGGTGGTCACCAAGCAACCAGTTAGGTCACCTAAGTTTCTGTCAGACCACATTAAGTTTCATTCTCCTAAATCCCATTCTTCAAAGGAAATACTAGTGACATGGTCAACACTCACCAGATCAAGGCCCATTGTTCTGCGAAAAACAAGTCCTAGGACCCCACCAGCAGTCACCTAGTTAATCAATCTCTAGGTAGAAACAATATAAACAATATAAACAATATAAACAACTCTATTGGGCCAATATACAGGTACTTCCTGAGGATCAATCTACTAGAGCTAGCTCAAAAGGTCCAGCCCAAAGAAAGAGACCATAAAACCCCCTAGACAATAGCCCCTCCTCATCTACCCAGTCAGGAACTCCTCCCTTCATACAGAGGCTTTATCTGTCCTCTTGTTAGGTAGTTAGCTAAGGCATTAAGAGGCAATATGGAGGTAAAGGGGATTGAAAGTGGCTCCTGCTATTCATCCAGGATGAAGGAAGCCACTTGAGTCTCTGAGGACATTGGAGGGTCATTTTCTAATGGATGTCACACTCTATCCAAGCCATTGAGCTATTTACAATACAAAGACTCTACTAGGCAGGGCCAATGCCCTGTAATCCCAGTGGCTCAGGAGGTGGAGGCAGGAGGATCACAAGTTCCAGACTAGAGGCAGTCTGTATAATTTAGCGAGACCCTGTCTCAAAAACTAAAAAAATGGGCTGAGGGTGCATCTCAGTGGTTCAGCACTTGCAGAGCATGCAAGTGGGAGGCCCGGGGTTCAAACCCTAGTACCACACACACACACACACACACAAAGACCCTAGGCCCACAGTAGGCACCCACAGCTGGCACCCAGGGCTGAGGTCACATTGGGCATGCTCCAGTTTGAATAACACTAGAGAGAACATGGGCTGGGATTTAGCTCAGTTGGTAGAGCACTGCGCTGCAGTCTCTGAGGTCCTGAGTTCAAGTCCCAGCACCGCAAAAATGGGAGAAGGGCCTGACAATCCACTCCCATGGCAATCCTGAAACAGTCAGCCATTGAAAACCCTATGAGGGTTGCTATGAGTCAGATAACGACTCGAGGGTACCTAACAACAACAACAACAGAGAGAACATGTGCTCAAGATCTCTTTTTCTTCTCCTCTCTCTTTTCTTTTCTATGTCTGTTCTCTCTTCACTTTTCTCTCTAGCAACCACGAGCTCACTTTTCTCTTCTCTTTTGGGCCCACCATCTTCTTTGTCTATCCAAAGCACTTTTCCTTCTAAAAGCCTGCTTAACTCTCCTGTTCTCTGGCTTCATCATCTTCCCCTGGGGAATGGAAATATCCTTATGCTGATTCACCCTGGAAATACAGGTTTTTCCAAGTTCCTTTGCAGATCTACTTAAACTTCCCCAGGTACTTGAGTTTTCCCTGTAATTATTCCTTAAAGATGTATTATCTTTAATAAACCTTATCTATACTGTCTATGTGGCCTGCAGCTGTAGCCCTGTGGCATCTGATCCCGTCAGATCTCGGAAGCTAAGCAGGGTCCGGCCTGGTTAGTACCTGGACAGGAGACCGCCTGGGAATACCAGAAGCTGTAGGCTTGGGAGAAGGACCTGGCAACCCCCTCCCAAAAATCAATCTGCCATTGAAAACCCTATGAACAGCAGAAAAGCACTGACAATAGTGTTTCCCCTGTTGTACAGAGGGTTGCTATGAGTCGGATACTGACTTGACAGCACGTAACAACAACAACAATACTGTCTACTGCCTGCAGCCATACCACAGTGGTATCCGATCCCATCAGATCTCAGAAGCTAAGCAGAGTTGGAGGGTCAAGCCTAGTTAGTACTTGGATGGGAGACCATCTAGGAACACCAGGTGCCGTACGCTTGGGAGAAGGACCCAGGAACCCACTCCCCCAAAACAATCAGTTATTGAAAATCCTATGAGTAACAGGCCTGCAGCTGTAGCCCTGTGGCATCCGATCCCGTCAGATCTCGGAAGCTAAGCAGGGTCGGGCCTGGTTAGTACCTGGATGGGAGACCACCTGAGAACACCAGAAGCTTTAGGCTTGGGAAAAGGACCTGGCAACCCCCTCCCAAAATCAATCTGCCATTGAAAACCCTATGAACAGCAGAGAAGCACTGACAATAGTGTTTCCCCTGTTGTACAAAGGGTTGCTGTGAGTTGGATACCGACTCAGTGGCACCTAACAACATGAGTAACAGAGAAGCACTGACAATAGTATTCCATCTGTTGTACATAGGGTTGCTATGAGTTGGATACTGACTGGATAGGACCTAACAACAACAACAAGAATACTCTCTACTTGGGCTGAAGTTTAGTTTAGTTGGTAAAGTGCTGCTCTGCACTCTCTGAGGACTCAGGTTCAATCCCCAGCACTGCAAAAACTGGAGAAGGACCTGGAACTCTACTCCTGAACTAATCCCAAAGCAATCAGCCATTGGAAACCCTATGAAGGTCACTATGAGTCGGACACAACTTGGCAGCATCTAACAACAACAACATACTCTTTACTGTAACTTCTGTGTTGGGTATAAATTCCTTTATGTGCCAGATACAAGGACCAAAGTTTTGCTCCCAGAATCCTAGACCTGTGTTCTGGACCCATGTACCCAGGCTCCCCATGGTTCCCTGATAACATATGGTGCTGTGACCCAGATCACAATGGTAACATTCCTAACATCTCCTGGAGGGGAGGGGAGGTCCCTCAGACTCCTCAGGGAAGCCTCTGCCTATTGGCTCCTGCACTCTTCAGCTCTTGTGCTTCCTTTTCATTTATTCCTCCTACACGTTGACTAAGGCTCTCCAATGAAAACAGAGTTTCTCCTCATTAATTGTGGAATGCCAGCCAGCCTCATGTGGCTGCAAGGTCAAATTATCCTTCTCTGTCTCCCTCTTCCTTGCTAAAATTCCCTAGATTTTAAAAACAGCCACTTTACTAGACTCTGCCTTGTGTCTAACTCTTCTCGAATGCTGGGATCTAAAGCTCCAGCAGCCATTCTGCCTGCCCTGAGAACTCTTTTCTCTTCCCTGGAGGTCTCTCTTAGAACTCTTTGGGGGCATTTTCACCTCATGTTTTCTCCTTATCCCTACCACTTTGTGCTGGCCCACATGGCAGCCAAGGATTCAAACTTTCCAGGGGTCACTGCAGAGAGGAGGGTCCCCTAAAACCTGCACAGCAGGCATTGGTGGCCATTTCTCCCTCCATGCCTCTGCCAACACATGGCAGCGCATGGTATTGGGGGAGGGCAACCCAAATGCTCGCCCCACCCTAGATTAAGCTCAGTCCGAGGCCACAGGACAAGGGAACACACAAGCTGGAGCCCTGGAATTGGCACTGAGGCTGCAGTGCTGCAATCCTGGAATACATGCCTCAGCAGAAACCTGGGCGATGCCATAATGTCACCTGCTGCCACTGTGCAGAGCAAGCATGGCCACCTCTGCATGTGATACAAGCCCCATGGATGGTCCACCTTCCCATGTTCCATTCAAAAGTCCCTTGACTCTTACTTTAGCCTTTTGATTTACACCTTCTCTGTCTGACCTCAGTCTTAACCTCCACACTTTGCTTTGTGGGGATAGTGTTCCTTATCTTTTTCCTATTTACCTCTTCCGGGTTCCCCTCCTCATGATATAGCATTTGTAACTTTTCTGTGTTCCTGGTTGTAGGCTTATAGCCAACAGCCATGAGGCCACTTCTTTCTGCTATGGCGTTTGGGCTAGCAGGTGAACTCCACTCTCCGCACCTTAATGGTAACAGCTGTTGAAGTCCTGCCTCTGCCTCTGCACACCCACATCTACCTGGGTTCCTCCCTATGCATTCTTTTCCTGTCTTAAACAGCTTTCATAACTACTGCCACCCAGCCCCCATAGGACTCCTCCTTCTCTCTGCCTCCATAGACAACCTTACCTTACAAGCGTGGCCCATGTCATGGCCCTACCCCAGGCCACAGGGCCCACATGGTAATCTTCCTCCTAGGGACCTACTTGGGTAGTGCCAGCTTGTAACAGAATCTCTTCCTGTCTCTCTGTAGAAGATGAAACAATTCCTATAGACTCTGTCATTATTTTCTTGTCCCTCTGAGGACACAGAGGAGACTTCCTTGTTCATAAGACACCCTAGACCTTGGGCATTTTTTTTTTTTTTTCCATTTTAGGATTTACATAGACCAGAGGAAAGAGAGCTCTTTAACCTCCAAATTCCCTTTTTTGGATAATCTCTACCCTTGAATGTTTTGCATATAAAAATTTCAGAAAGAAACTTCCATTTGTATGGACATCTACTTCACCGCTGATTAACTTTTAAAATAAGGAAAAGTATCACCTTAAGTCTTACTTGGGGCTGGGGTTTAGCTCAGTTGGTAGAGCACCACGCTGCGCTCTCTGAGGACCAGGGTTCTATTCTCAACACAGCAAAAATGGGAAAAGGATGGAGCAATCTACTCCTGACACAATCCTGAAGCAATCAGCCATTCAAAACTCTATGAGGGTCGCTATGAAGCAATCCTGAAGCAATCAGCCATTGAAAACCCTATGGAGGGTCACTATGAGTTAGACCCAACTTGAGAGCACCTAACAACAACAACAGTGCTATGGAGGAAGTAATCTAATGAATAGTATAATTTTGGAGGTTTTCTAGTCAACGTATAAATGCATTGCCTACACATGCTTAGGTACCAATGGAATTTAATCATCTAAGAGAGTAACTATGTTGTACTTTGTTTTGTGTTAAATCATGCTTGTGATTATTATTAATTTAATGTAATTGCTTATGTGTCATATTTTCTGTTAGTCTGGCTATTGGTCTATTTAATATTCTTTTTGTGTGCATGAGTACAACATAGAGGCATTTTTCTGCCTCTCAGTTTACTATCTGTGTTTTTTTCTCTTCTCATCTTCTTCTAAGAAAATCAGTTATTCAAGGATACAAGTCAGCCCTAACTTAAAAGATGCAGACACTAAAGAGTTAATTATCAAACTGACTTGACACCAGGAAAAATGCAAGAGACATTTTCAAAACTTGAGAGTCAATGAGGTTTAAGACATAAAGCAAATAAAAGGTTTAAGTTTGGCCAAGTAAACAGGTGATCCTAATGTGTTTCCTCTTGTCATAAATATAAATCAGATTCAATGTTCCTTTTAACATTGGTTTTATTATACTACTTTGTTTTAATAACCAAGATTTTAATGTCTATTCAGATTGGTTTATAGATAGTGAATGTTCACATAAATTAAAACTGATTTAGCTCAGTTGGTAGAGGGCCGCTCTGAAGTCCCCGAGGTCCCGAGTTTGACTCCCAGCACTGCAAAAATGGGAGAAGGACGTGGTAACCCACTCCCAAGACAATCCCGAAACAATTTGCCATTGAAAACCTTATGAGGGTCGCTATGAGTCGGACACGACTTGACGGCACCTAACAACAACAACAACAAGATAGCTAAAAATTCCTTTCAGTGCTCAAAGTTTATGCCATATACATACTTTCTGGGATTTTGTTAAAATATTAAGAGTTATTTTACTTTACAAAATAAAAAGCCATGGTCGGGTGCAGTGACACATGCCTATAATCCCAGTGACTCAGGAGGAGGAGGCAGGAGGATCCCAAGTTCAAGACTAGATGCAGTCTGCGTAATTTAGCGAGACCCTGTCTCAAAAAAGTAAAAAATGGGCTGAGGATGCAGCTCAGTGGTTGTCCAGCACTTGCAGAGCATGCAAGTGCGAGGCCCTGGGTTCAAAACCCAGTATCATTTAAAAAAAAAAAAAAGCCCTTCCAGCCACTGTGGCTCTTTTCTGTTTTTCCTTGCTGCACTGTAATAGTTTGCCCCTTTCACCCCCACCCCCCAACTTATACCAGCTGCTAGGCAGCTCTTCTCAGGGACGTTTTCCTTTATATCTGTTTTTGTACAGGCTGAGGAATAGGGAGGGGAGCTTCAGCTTCCAAATTCCTACTTCTCAGTTGGTCTCTACCCTCTAGTCTGTAACATATAGATCTCAATGAAACCCCTAATTTATCTGCCATGGCCACTCTCAGATTCCCACAGTCCCCTTTTATCGGGAACCAAATTGCTTATGAAACAAGGACAACTAGCATAGACTTGATAAGAGCTGGGGCAAGCCAGCTGCGCCAAGTTCACAGGTTGAAAGGAGACATCCTGGAAACCCATGAAAGGGGTGCCTGGATAGGACAGGACACCTGTCTCCCTGGGCCCGTTGTCCTCTCCTTCACATTAAGAAAAAAAAAAATCAACTGTCAATTCTGAAATCCCCCTTTGGGATACATAAAATTGGATTTATTTTTCTACAGTTTCAGTGTGGTCCCAATAAGCTAGGTGGTAAGAAAATTCAACCCCTCCAGAGAGTCCCTTACTGGCCTCTAGTTTCACTATAAGGAGGGCTCCTTGCTCCCTATCCTGTAATGGCTCCTGTACACCCAAGACAGCCTGCCTGACATGCAGCTGAATAAAAGGTCTAAGGACAAAATCTCCTTCTAGTGATGATGAAAATTTTTAAGCAGGTGTTTAAATGGGGAATTTTGATGAAATTTATAAAGGGGACCAATACGTTTGAGACTTAGGCAGTCTTGGGGAGAAATGATTCTCTCTCAAGACAAATATTCTCATGTAATTGGCCATTTCATGGGACCTTTATAAGCTTGAAAGTCTAGCCATCTTTCAGGTCACTCCCTGGAGAGAACTGCTTTCCCTCTGGGACACAAACCCTAACCTCTTGGGTCTCAAGACATTGAGATAAATTCAACCTCCCTTCTTCCCCACATTCTTCCACAACATTAAGTCTTTTCCCCTATTTTAGTGCTGCAAGGACCAAAAGAGGTGATGGATATTCAAACCCAATTCATAATTTCAGTCCTAATGTTTTCTGCTGGATTACAATTAAATTTACTTCACAATTAAAAATCAATTCCCCTTCTTTTGTTTGGGATCATGGCATTTCTGCTCCTTTATGTTTGCAGCTCACAATGTATGCATCTCTACTCCAGACTCTAAGACCATACCTACTATGCCTTTTGGTCAACACGATTTAACTATTTTTTTTCCTATTTTAGGTCAAGATTACATTTGATGTTTTACTGGATTTTGCTTATTAACCTCAGAGGTTTCCTTGTTGTAGTTGTTGTTAGGTGCCATCCAGTTGGCTGTGGAGTCATGTGTGACTCATAGCGACCCTCATATGATTTTCAATGGCTGATTGTTTCAGGATTGCTTTGGGAGTGGATTGCCAGGTGCTTCTCCTGCAGAAGTTTCCTTATAGGTCACTAATTGACCTTTGGGAATGCAGTACCTTTCTCTCATGAGTTTTCCTCTCTTTATTTAATAAGACCATTTACTTCTAAAATGCCTGTTGTACCTGTTCCAGGTTTTCTCTATTACCACGAGATTTAGCTTCCAATGCAGTTTGACCAGGAGGTACCCCTCTTTTGAGTCTTCTTTCCTTATTCAGGCTGGATCTCTTCACACCCTTACAAGAAAGGACTTGTCATATCTAAAGAGAGGTAATTATATACCACTGATCGTGGATCAAACTGAGAGAGGATATATAAGTAATAGACTCTAGATGTTTGGCTTCTGCCAAGTAAGTACACTTAGCTTCTGCTAAATGGGTACACTCAGTTCCTGCCAACTAAGTGGGTTCCCTCAACTTTTCCAGAGTGGCTTTCCCAAACCAGGCAATGTGATTCCACAATTTCTGAATGATTAATGGAGCGCCTTAATCACTGAATGACATTCTCTTTATTCTTTTTTCCAGATGGGTAACTCTCCCTTGGTTCCTGGAGACTTGCCTCCTAGATACAGACATTTCTCTTTTCCACCACAATGTGATCCCCATACAGACTCGGGGACCAAAAGACCTAGCCATGATATAGAAATATTAACTAGATCCTTTTTGCAGAAAGACAAGGCACTTTTGATGATTTCCCTATGTCCAGGCTTTCTTTTCCCTACGAGACAACACAGACCTATGTAAACTACTCCAGCTTGACCCAGGAATATTGGCTCTAGCTAATAAGGCAAGACTCTTTCAACTGACATATGCTCTTCCTTTAAGACCTTCCCCGGATAAGTCAGGAAAACAAACTCCTTGGTCACCTAATCTGCTCTTTGCTGAACTAATAAATCCAGCACTCCCATGTCCAGGTTCTCAAAAAGGAGACAGAAAAAAGTTAAGTAATGCAGGTTTCTTTCTTTAGTTTTTCCTTTTAGACATACAAGTAAAGTCAGACAACACTTACGTATTATTTACATGTGTGTTTATGTGCTATATCTGCACTGTGCCAAATTGGCTTATAGACCAGTAAATGCTCAATTTTTCAGTTTTGCTTTAGAGATTTTCAACAACATAAGTAAAATAAAAACACAATAGGTGTACTCACAAAAAAGACATGCAAGTAGAAGGGAGACTATTGGTGGGGTGGGGGAGGGGGGTCCTGACAGGGTAAGGGGAAGTGAACATGAACAATGTACAAAGAAATGCATGTATGAAAATGTCATTATAAGATCCATTAAGTTTTACATTAAAAATTACCAATAAAAAAGGAAAAAGAAAAAAGGCCCAGGAAAAGTGATTATAGGCAATAGAACAAGCCCAGTTGATAGCCTTTAATCCTGGGAAATACTATTTTTCTCCAGGCAAATTAAAACCTTCCTACTCAGAGAAACCCTATATCAAAGAAGGAGATTCTTCAGAGACCAAAATCAGCCACTGTTGTGGAAAAGCCTGGGCACTGAAAGGGACTGCCCTTGATGGAGTCCTAAGCAATGAGGGCTTTCCTACCTCTATAAAGACCCCATGGTAAGCAGTGAAATCCTGTCCTCTGAAGAGAGGACAGGGCTTCATTTAGCTCCTATATTGGCTTCCCTAAAGGACTGAAAGCTGCCCACGGCTTCACAGCGAGGCCCACCTCAAGCAACTACAGAAGACCATGAATGTGCCTCTGGGTGACTCTTGACATGGTAGGTACAAATATTAGTTTCCTTTCAGATACCAAGAGCTTTATTCTCTGCCTTAATCAATTACCCAGGATCCCTTTCTAAGAAAAATTATGTAGGAACCAGTGTTGAGGGAAAAGCCCAAAACAAAAGTTCTGTTAAAAGCTGTCTGGCTACCCACACAGGTAATTATGATGCACTGGGAAGGCCCTAGTGTGAATAAAACAAGAGAGAACATGTGCCCAAGATCTCTTTTTCTGCTCCTTTCTTCTCTTCTCTCTCCAGCAACCCCATGCTCACCTCTCTTCTCTTGGGCCCGCCATCTTCTCTGTCTATCTAAGGCACTTTTCCTTCTAAAAAATTGCTTAATGCTCCTATTCTCTGGCTCCTTTATGTTCCTCTGGGGAATGGAATATCCTTATGCTGACTCACCCTGGGAACACAGGTTTTTCCAAGTTCCTTTGCTACCTATGCTTCTCCAGGTGCCCCAGTTTTCCATGTAATTATTATTTAAAGGTATACTATCTTTAATAAACCTTATCTATACTCTCTATATGGGAGAAGGGCCTGGCAATCCACTCCCAAGGCAATCCCAAAGCACTCAGCCATTGGAAACCCTATGAGGGTCACTATGAGTCGGATACCAACTCCACGGCACCTAACAACAACAATAACATACTCTCTATAACTTCTCTGTTTGATATAAATTCTTTTATATGCTCTGGCATTCTTACCTCATGTCTGAATTTTTAACAACCAGATCACTGCCACTTACAATCTGGCAGTGCTTCTGAAATTGATTTAAAAATCATAGATCAACATTAATACAGACAGCCCAATGTGGTGGCTCACACCTGTAATCCCAGCATTCAGGAGGCTGAGGCAGGAGGATCACACAACTAGCCTGGGCAACATAGCAAGACTCTTGTGTCAAAAAAAAAAGAATTAATACAGATAACTTTATGCCTGCAGCTGTAGCACTGTGGCATCCGATCCCATCAGATCTCAGAAGCTAAGCAGGGTCGGTCCTGGTTAGTACTTGGATGGGAGACTGCCTGGGAACACCAGGTGATGCAGGCATGGGAGAAGGACCCAGCAACCCACTCCCAAAAAAATTAATCAGCCATTGAAAACCCTATGAATAGCAGAGAATCACTGACAATAGTGTTTCTCCAGTTGTACGTAGGGTCTCTATGAGTTGGACACTGATTCAATGGCACCTAACAACAACAACAACAACAACAACAACAACAACAACAATCGATAACTTTGGACAATACTAAACCTGAGCATTTCATTTAAATAACACATATGGGAGAGGAAAAGTAAAGTAATTGTGGACCTGTTTACATGTTTGGTGTTTTGTTTACATTGTTTGTTGCTCATAGTGACCCTATCTACAACAGTATGAAATACCACCCAACATTGTGCCATGCCTGGCACTATTGTCAGTTCTTGTCTGCTATTTATAGGATTTTCAATGATGGATTGTTTCAGGAGTGGATTTCCAGGTTCTTCTTCCTAGCCTGCAGCACCTGATATTCTCAGGCGGTCTCCCATCCAAGGACTAATCAGACTGACCCTACTTAGCTTCTGAGATCAGGTGAGATTGGACGCCAGCATGCTAGGGCTGCAGACTTTACCACATTTAATTCTAAGGATACTTCTATAAGTTAAAACTTGTTAGCATCTCCATTTTACAAATGGAAATTTCAGGTTTTAAGGAACAATGGTATTAAGTATGCATAGACAGATCAAATACAGGTCTAACAACAAAACCATTGTTTCTGACTCTACTCAGGCAAAATGCTTACAATGCTCACAGCTACAATGCTAAAATAGATGGTAATCTCCTCAAAGGCAAAGGCTGATCACTCTTCTTTTTTGTGGCATAGAATAAGCCATGTAGTAGGCACATGTTTCCAGATAGATGCACAAAAGATTACTGATGATTTTTAAAATAAATTACATAAGCATGCATACTCAATACTTTCTCAAAGCATGTGTACACATCACTGTCATAAATTTAAATATCTGCATAAAAATAAAATTTACTCAAGATGATACAGTTAAAAAGTGAAATCAGTGAAAAGTGTAGTTAAAATACCAAATTATAAATAACATAACCCAAAATATTAAAAGGTTGAGTACTGAATGATATTTAGCTTTAAGAACATTAGCTAATATTTCTGTCATTCCACAAATAACAAAAAAGCAAGCAAAAAGCCTTCCATGGCATAACTGACCCTAAATATGGAATAACTTCAAAGAAAAAAAAAATACATGAAAATACAAGATTTTCTGCATGATGAAACCCAACTATTAGTGAAATTATACTCTAATGACCAGTTCTTTGCCTGCAGCGGTACCACTGTGGCATCCTATCCTGTCAGATCTTGGAAGCTAAGCAGGGTCGGGCCTGGTTTGTACTTGGATGGGAGACCACCTAGCAATACCAGGTGCTGTAGGCTTGGGGGAAGGACCTGGCAACCCACTCCCAAAAAACAATCAGCCATTGAAAACCCTATGAGTAGCAGAGAAGCCCTGACAATAGTGTTTCGCTTGTTGGTAGGGTCACTATGAGTCAGACACCAACTTGATGATACTGAACAACAAGGACCAGATCGTTGCACTACAAAATCCAAAAGCTGGTGGAAAACATTCTTTATTTGATTTATCTCCCATTTCATTTTAGTTTCTTACAGAGAAGCTCTGAATAGGATTTAAATTCTTAATGCCTTACTTTTTGATGAAAAGTGATCTGAAATCAGTTTATTTACTTTTAAATTGAGTCATAATTTGTTACTGAAAGAGTTGTAGCAGGGCCTTTATTATTAAAGATTCTTTGCAGTTAAAGCCATACAGCATCCCAAGGTTGTGTGCTTTGTTATATTCTTCTATTAAGGCATCCGGTTTGCCTGGTGTTGAATAATTCAGAATTTAAAGTCATATAAAAGTCTTCTTTCAATAATGGAGGCTCATTTGACTCTTATGTATAATGATCCAAATTTTCAGTGGTTGTATTTCTGCATTAGAATTACCTAGGATGAATTTATCTGTGATCTAGAATCCATTTGTAGGTAATCAGTTCATCTTCTTTAACTACAAAAATGCCTGGTTAGGTTCAAGTTTGAAATTATAAGGAAAAAACACAAACCAGTACTACTTCTTTCAAGATTTTGTCTCCCTTATTTTGCCTATGGTAATTATGATAGTAAATGGACATTCTTGAAATTTTAATATGTATATCTATGCACTGTAAATGTTTTCACCATTATTCCAAAACCTTCACTCTTACTGTTTATATTCATGATTCTTCTCTCAGTATTTTTAAAGGTTATTACCTGCCAAGGGCAATACATGTATTGGCTCACTGTTTTTGAAGGCAAACATCTCTTTCCAACCATTTTAGATTATATTATAGAACAATCTCCAGTTGACCCGTGCATACAATCTCTTGTCCACAACCATAATGTGGACATAAATTTTGCACACTAATTTCCTTCCTGCTCCTGCTTTTACATTTTTAATACTTTCTATAGTCTCAGCATGCTCTTGATTTTAACTCACTTTTTTTTATTCCTTTGTATGAATATTCTTATTTCTCTCTTTAGATTGGTAGCTACTTCATTTTATGTAAGATTTTTACTTTTGATCTTCATCCTCTCAGGATGCCAATTCATTAATACACTGCAAGTTTACTGAGTAGTACACTGCCCAGGGTGGAACCGCTGGTGTGTGTTGTGGGGAGAGGCATGCCTGTCACTAGATGCACTGATCTCATATGGCTGAAGACGTTGTTGCCCAAAAAGGAAACCAAAAAACATGTCCAAATGTTTAACCAATAGCATATAATTGCTAAGTAACAATACTGTGTAACAAATGGTAAATAAACAAAACTTACCCTTTATTGAAGATTCCAACAGATGATTTAGGATCTTTACCTCTTTACTTCAGCTCCCTCCAACTCAAGAAACAATTACTGAAAGCTCTTGGTGCCAGGGGCTGTGGAGACCATAAATAGAAGGATAAGGCAAGTCCCTCCTTCCTAAATTTGCATTCATTTAGATCATGGAGGTACAAGAGTTTTCAAACACAGCTTTATATACAGTGTTTTTCTTGAAAGATGCTTGGTAACTGTTTCCCCTAGCCAGTCAGGATCTTAGGTTTTTTCTTTTTAAACCTTCAAGTTGTTCTGCAACTATTCTTTTTATATTGGATAGCCCTCGGGTTTATATCTGACTTCCATATTTGATGCATTTTAATTCAGCCTTGTAATGATCTATATATACATGTATTCATGAGATCATCTTCCCCTTAGGACTTACACAGGTAGCAGAGATTAAGTTGGCATTCTTTACTACTTCCTGGCAATTACAGGTCTGACTTCATAAATACCTTTATTTCTGCCTTTGTATTCAAAAGTTTCATACAGAGTGTGATTAAACAAATAAAACAAGGTCTTTTGGACTGATCCTTTTACAACACCCCCAGGACTATAGTAAACTGGTAAAACATACATTTTGGTTTTCCCTCTTTATATGACCTCTCTCCAACTTTTTTCTCCTTTCTTTCTGTGAGTGATCCCTTAGAAATCTTGCAAAATTCATGTCACTTTCTATTACCATGTGTTATCCTCAAACTTTGAGTATAATAATTTATGCATGGTTATTGCTGTGGGCCAATAACATTGGTAAGTTGGTGTGTCAGATCAGTTTTGCATTTGAAAAGAAAGCATTTACTCTCTTCTTTTGCAAGGGAAGTGGGGTGGGAATGAATGAGAGAAATTTAATGCCCCAAAGAGAAATCAGAGGAGGCTGAGCCAATTATAAGTGCCTCCTTCAAGGAGGTTACGGTCTAGAAGGATTCTTAAATGAAATGATATCAAATATTGTTGTTGCTGTTAGGTCCCCTTGAGTCAGATCCAACTCATAATGATCCTATGTATAACAAGTTGCTGGGTTCTTCTCTCAACCCTATAGCACTCAGTATTCCCAGGCGGTCTCCCATCCAAGTACTAACCAGGCTTGACCCTGCTTAGCTTCTGAGATCTGACAAGATCTGATGCCACGGTGGTAGGGATGCAGGCATGATATCAAATACCACCTTCTAACTCAAACAGCTCAACAGCAGGAAGACTAATAACCCAATCAAAAAGTGGTTAAAAGACCTAAATAGACATTTCTCAAAATAAGATATACATAGCTGATACCATATGAAAAGTATTGATTATCACCAATCATTAATCCAAATTAAAACCACAAATGATATATCACCTCATGCCTGTTAGAATGGATATTATCAAAAAGATGAAAGATAACAAGTGTTGGCAAGGGTATAGAGAAAAGGAAACCCTTGGACACTGATGTGTGGGAATGTAAATTAGTCCTCTGTCATAGAAGAGAGTATAGAACTTCCTGAAAAAACTAAAAATAGAATTACCATATGATTCAGAAATTCCACTCTAGATATCTATCCAAAGGAATTGAAACCAGTATAACAAATAAATGTCTGTTCTTCCATGTTCACTGCAGCATTACCCACAGTAGCCAAGAAATGAAGTCAACCTAGGTAGTCATCTCAGATGCACAGATAAAAAAGGTAGTAATAGTATGCACAGTGGAAGATTATTAGGCCTTAAGAAAGAAGGAAGTCCTATTATTTATGACAACATAGATGAACCTGAAGGATATTATGCTAAGTAAAACAAGCCAGGCACACACAGACAAATACTTTATGAACTTGCACATGGACTCTAAAAAAGTCAGACTATAGAGGTAGAGAGAACAATGGTAGTCATCAGGGGATGGGGAAGGAGGTTTTTGGGGTAAGGGGAGATGCTAATCAAAGGGTACAAATTTTCATATCAGAGAAGTTAGCTTTAGTGATCTATTGCAATGAATAGTGACTATAATAAATAGTAATGCATTATGAATTTCAAATTGCTAAAAGGGTATAATCCACATATCTCCAGCACAAAAGTAAGTACATGAGGTGATGAATTTAATTAGCTTGATTTAATCACTCACAATGTATATACATATATCAGATCATCACATTATGCCCCCAAATATATACAATTATTTGTGAATTAAAAATACAATAAAATTTTAGATGCTACACCCTATCAACAACTCCTCAAATATTCCTTCTTCAGCTGCAATCTCCTCTCTCATTTGAATAATTATCATACTCTACTTTATAGCCTTTTTATTGTCTTCTCTATCAGGATTCTGCTTTTTATCCTTCTTTCTCCTTATGGCTTTCAATAAATGTTTTGTAAATTGAAATAATTTCCTTGATCTTGCTCAGCGTCCCTTTTTCTGGTATGTAGGAAAAAATTACCTCAGTTGACACCTTCAAGTTATAGCACACTAGTAAGATGCATAGTGAGCAAAGACAAAGAAAAATAACATGTAGATTTTAAAATGCATTAATATTATTTTTTTCTTCAAAAATCTCAAAATGAACAGCTGGTTCTTAATGGCATAAGCTCTCACCAATGTGACAGAAATGTTTTTCTGATTTTTAAATACTTTTTGGCTAGCATGGGTAATAATCAAGACTAACTAGAACACTATTAAGTGCAACTTTGAACACGTTTACAAAATCAAGAGCAGCTCATACTTGAGATTCTCTTCAGTACTACCTACATTGTGCACTGGATTGTAAATATGAAAGGATCGGGGGGTCATGGGATTGCATGTCTCCATGTTACCACACATTCAGACCTGGAAAAGTCACAGGCAAGGCCACCTCAACCTTTTCCCCTGTACAGTTGGGTTGGATATTGAAGGGAGAGACAAACAAGGTGAACTAGTAATTGTACAGTGTTCCCCTGTACCTTATTCTGTATGTTCTACCCTATGCAAGGCAAGCTAGCAAACCAAGGCAAAGGAATAAAAGCACTTGCCTGTTCTGTTGGTAGGTTGGTGTATCAGATCAGTTTATGAAGAGAAACAGTCTATTGGCATTACAATTTTATTAAAGATCAAAATATCCTATTAATCTAGGTCTTGTTATGAAAAATGGCAACTAGATTATTAACCTCTTGGAGTCAATTTATTTATCTTGGTATCTTCTGTCACCAAGACCTTCTACATGTATGTTTAAATGAAGAATTTAAAAAGTTACGGGCTGGGGATATAGCACAATGTTAGATAATTTGTTTAGCATACTTAAAATTCTGGATTTGTTCCGCAGCTCCACAAAAACAAACAAACAAACACATTTAACAGGTTCTAATGCAATTTGCATATATTGAAATGCTATATATATGTTAAATAATTACCAGTAAATATGTAGCACAAATATATAGTAGATGTGAAAAATTTTTTTTTATCATTTGAGATAACAAAATTTAGTAAGGATTTCTACTATTTAGGTTTAAGTAGTTGGCAATGCTGTTATCTGGGGGGTGGCTGATATTCCCAGAATGCTTACCGGGTTACTTGTATGTTGTTGTTGTTAGGTGCTATCGAGTCGGTATCCGACTCATAGTGACCCTCATAGAGTTTTCAATGGCTGACCATTTCGGGATTGCCTTGGGAGTGGATTGCCAGGCCCTTCTCCTATTTTTGTGGTGCTGGGAATTGAACTCGGGACCTCAGAGACTGCAGCGCAGTGCTCTACCAACTGAGCTAAATCCCAGCCCGGGTTACTTGCAGTTCCAAAACAAAAAGGCAAAGAAGATTGCCATTATGAGGGATCATTAAAATACAGGTGTTAAAAATGTTCCACCTGAGCCATCCTCCAGTTAAATTCTAAAGTACAAGTAGGGACACCTTTAATCTCAGCGACTTGGGAGGTAGAGGAAGGAGGAAGGCAAGTTCGAGGCCTGAGGCAGCTTGCACAATTTAATGAGTCCCTATCTCAAAATACAACGTAAAAAATGGGTTGAAGGTATGGCTCAGTGGGTTGAGCGCTTACAAAAAGCATGCATGAAACCCCGGGTTCAATAACCCAGTACCAGGAAAAAAAAAGTAAAAAGAACAAGCTCCCCAGTTTGGAAGACAAAGCAATGCTCTCTATTAAACTATATAACCAGAGGATGCGTTGCTGAGGGTGAGAAACAGTCTACATCTGGCCAGGCTTTGGTCACTATGCAGTGATTGCTCTTTGCCTGTAATATGGCTAGTGAGCATCCACCCAAGGAAGCAAAATAATGAAATGGATATGGAGGCCAAGATTTACTAGGTTAGGGCACAACTGTCTGGAAAGACAGATGTAGATTGGGCCATGAGGCTAAATAAGTTTGTAATAAGCAATTGCATTTGGAATCTCTTACCCCATGTCTCTGTATTTAAAGTAAAGGCAATCTAATATTCAAGAATTGATTATTTGGGGCCAGATAGACCTAGGATTGAGTCCTGAAATCACCATTTATTGTTTTTGTTGTATATCCCCACTACCACCTATACCCTTCAAGCCTGTTTCTTTCATGTAAAGAAAGGACAGTAATTATGGCTGTTTTGTAGGATACTTGTTGTGCAGGTTGGATGACATAGTACATGTAAATAAAGCACTTAGCATAGTACCTGGCATTCTCCATGGATGTTAGCAAAACAGAATGAAACATCAACTGCTCAGCCTCTCCCATCTGGAAGAAAAGCCCATGGAGTATGAGAAATCAGATAGACAGCATATCCTGATCAAGGCTCCTCTCTAGCCTCTGTCCTCTTGTTATTTTAGGTCCCCTTCAAGCTTCCCATCCTTGCCATGGCCAGAGACTGCTGAAGACATTCTTTCATTCAACAAATGTTTAGTAAGTGCTGCTTCTGTGTTTAGCTATGTGTTGGGAATATATTTGTGAACACTTCATACAATAATCCACACTTCCCTCTTGTTTTGAGACAGAGTCTTGCTGGTCTGAGCTGGTGTAGAACTCACTATATAGCCCAGACTGGCCTTGAATTTGTGATCCTTCTAACTTGGCCTCCCAATTAGGGTGATTACAGGCATGCATCCCCATGCCCAACTGACTGTCACCTTTAAAAAAGCCCCAGGATTTCATGCTAGGTGGGTTGTCCAGGGAAGATCTCTGTAAAGCAGGGAGATTTAAGCAAAGGCACCAAAGGTTAAAAAGAGCAGAATTTCTCTCCACACTTTATGGCCTTTCTCTGCAGAGCTTGTGATAATCACTAGCTTTAAGTCCTATAACTTCCTGCAGTCACTGGCAATCATTCAGCAGAGGTGATACCAAGAGGCCCCCAGGACAGACCTCACCTAGAGGGACTCTCAGAGCATGGTCATAGCTATGGCCACTGGGCGGTCACATTCATACCTGCAGAGGCTGTTATTATGTGAGAACACTAAGGCAAGACAAATGTCCTGGCAGAAGGCTGTATTCACCTATGTATAAGGAAGGGGCACTCCCTTCTACTTCTCAGGAATAGAACTAACCAGTGCCCACTCTTAAACCAGTGAAAGCTTTTCAGAAGAAGGTTGGAACAAGAGGCTCTGTTGCCTGTCCAGAACAACTTACCTTAACCCCTCAGTGAAGGGGATGTAGCACGGACCTGCATCAGGATGCAGAGCCCACTTTCCCAGGGATGTGTGTTTCCTCCTCCTGGCATCTGAGGGATGCGGGTCTACCTGCCGGATTTCTAGCTGAGGATAGCAGTGAGGCCCTAACCCGCCAGGGCAGGGGTAGCTTGAGTTCCCACTTGGTAAATCCTCATTCAAGCCCTCATTGCTCCCAGCAACTATTGTGCATA
Organism: Pedetes capensis; assembly: GCA_007922755.1. Lineage (NCBI taxonomy): Eukaryota > Metazoa > Chordata > Mammalia > Rodentia > Pedetidae > Pedetes > Pedetes capensis. The sequence goes on from VMDO01011626.1 coordinate 62,413, forward strand.
GGATCTCTGTTTGGCAGTGCTGGTCCCCAAAGCTGTGACTAATGGTCTCCCTCTCAGGTTCTCAACATGAATGGTTTTTGTTGGATTTGGAATGATTCTCCTTTATACCAGGGTAGAATCATACTTCCTGACCAAAACAAAACAAAACAAAACAAAAAAAACCCCACAAAACAGAAAAAACAAAACAAAACAACAACAACAAAAAAAACCAAGGCACAAAGAATCCCTTTTGGGTTGCAGTAATCTGTGGAAGTAATGTGGAAGTAATACAAAAAGAAACAGGAAAGCAACGTAAGAAAATATGAGCTAAAAACATGAGAATGTCAACTTAATGTTTGCATACTCTTAAAACAGTAATTGAAAGATTTCAAGAGATAAAAGAAATGTTTTTATAGAGATGTGTGTTAAATGAGTTTCAATTGGCTTAACCAAAGGGGGGAAAAATCCACATGCAATATTCTTTTGGCTAGCCTTCTTACATATTAAAACCTAGAATTATGCAGATAAATTCTCAGGCTAAAACATGTCTTGGCCTAATTAAAAACATCCCAAAGTAGTAAGCAGGCCTCTATGATTTTAAAGATAGTACTTATACTTAAGGCAAGAACTGGATGAACTGGCCAGACTTGATTTCTATCAGGGTTTTCTTGGAGGGAATTAAAAAAGAAAAAGGAAAAGGTATTAGTCTTTTAGAGAATTGAAATGACAGAAAGCTGAGCTGAACACCAATAGTGCACAAATATAATGTGGATTAATTTAGATGCACAAGTGAAGGACAATATAACCTTCCCACTAGACTGGGAGGCTGCACAAATCATAACTCCAGTTAATAGGTTTCACAATTTCAAATTGTTCACAAGCCCAACCCTGAAATCCTGGTTTTCTAGCATGCCAATATATTGATATCAATTTCAAGAGGTGTTGTAAATGTCTCAAAGTAAAATTAATATTGATTTGCTTGAATTTTAAAAAGAAATAAATATGAAACATAGCTTTTTGGTGGGGACAGTGAAGTTACTCTAGAAAGACTGAGCATCTCTACTGCAAGTACTACAAATTTTATTTCTGGGCCACAAACATGACTAACATTTTTTTTTTAAATAAAGAGTCATGCAAAGAAACAAAGTCTTTGAAAGCAAGAATAAAGTTTCTAAAAACACAGTTATTTAAGAATATCATTATGATAGAAAAATTCCAGTGCCACAGTGTCCCTTCCTTCTGGTCCCTGCAACTCCCCATCCTTAGTTGTCCACCATGAAATCAATTTTTTGCTGATTTTACATGCACACACACACACACACACAATTTATTTATTTATTTATTATTTATTTATTTATTTATTTATTTTTGCTGCTAGGGATTGAACCCCGGGCCTTGCACATGCTAGGCAAGTGTTCTACCACTGAGATACAGCCCCAGCCCTTCCTTATATATTTAAGGTATTTTTTTTTCTGAATGTCTTCTTTCAAAACATTATTTATAAAGCAACAATCTCTTGAACTCTAAATATCTGGGAACATGCAATAAACCCTGCAGTGATAAATTTAGAAATGCACCCTGCTTGGCCTTTTGCTATAATGCTCATATGCAGTTGCCTGGAAGGTGTAGTGAGATAGATACCCTGGCCAGATTTAAGATTATTCATCAGCCAGGCCATTATTTATAATTCTGGCCTTGGGGATGTAGTTCAGTGGTATAGCGCTTGCCTAGCATGCACTATGCCATGGATTTAATCCCTAGCACCACAAAATGAAAAGCATCAAAGAAGCCAAACAATTCTGGGTATAGATGAAAATGGTAATCATATTTATGACACAGATCATGTATCCATTCACTCATTCAGACAACACATATTTATAAAGAACTAGCAGTTCTTGGTACTTGGGATAAAGCAGTGAACAAAAACTATCCACATCATAGACAACTTGACCTAACTGGCATATACAAAGCCCTATATCCAGAAACAGCATGATCTACATTTTCTTTAGTGTACATGGAACATTCAAGAAGATACATCAGAGGCAAGTATGGCAGCACACATCTGTAATTCCAGCTACTCAGGAAGCTAAAGTGGAAGGACCGTGAGTTCCAGATCATCCTGGGAAACAGTGAGATACTTCCCCCAAAACAAACGCAAAAAAACTAAAAACAAAAAATAGGAAGTGAAAAAAAAAAGAAAATATATCTCTGGCCATATTGAAAAAATGATGAGGTCCAAGACATATTACCCTAAAATATGACATCTTTGCATTTGAGGAAATAGCAGAAGCAGGAAGGTCACTCTCATCTTCCCCTTGGTCTTCTTCCCTGAAGCAAGTCATACTCAGACCCTCAGATCCTCATTCCATGCATCCTCTCTTGCTAAGTTCCTCCTGGGTAATTAACATTAGATCATAATCTTTTGTCCACTTACACTTCCCCAGGACTATCCACTCTTTGTCAAGCCCAAGCATAAAAATATACAAGTCTCCTTGTTTCTTTGGATCTTCATTTCTTTTTGAAGGCTCTTGTGGCACAAACAGTTATATTAAGTAAATTGTCTGTTTTCTTTTGTAGATCTGTCTTTTGTTATAGAGGTGTTAGTCATGAACCTAGTGATGGGAGAGAAAAAGAAATCTTTTTACCCCTAGAGAAACAAATTTTCTAGATCTATGGAAAATCCTCAAATATTGGAAATAAGCATCATACTTCTAAATAGCCATGTAAAAAGAGGAAAACATTTTGAACTGGGCACTGTGGCACATTCTTGTAATCCCAGTAACTACAGAGGCTGAGGCAGGAGGATGGAGGGTTTGATGCCAGAGGCAGCCTGACAATTTATCAAGACTCTGTCTTAAAAGAAAGAAAAATCAATCTATCTATAGATATAGCTATAAATACACACATATATATGTAAATTTAAAAATAAAAATAAGAACAAAAAATAAAACAAGAGGAAGGATAATGCTCAAAAGTCAAGAAGGAAGACTTGTTAAAACCAAGGGGGACAAATCTTTATCCTATCATCTGGAGACAGAAATAGAGGAAAAAGTCTGACCACATGGACAAACTATGGAAAGCTGTGGTGTTGGATTCATGGGTGCCAAGTAGCATAAGCCATTCTAGAGATCAGACATTAATTAAATCTCGATTTTTGCAACAACTCTTAATTTTTGGAGCAAACTTTCCAGCTTCTTCAGAACATACCAGCAGCCAAGAGGCCTTTTGTCCACTTTAGGCTGAGATGCATTCCTTTTTCTGGCAGTTAGACCTTGAACTCCTTGGGGGAATGATCATTCCCTGCGGATTTGGAATAATTATCCTAACTCACCTTGCACTATGATACTGTTGCCTTACACCGGCCCCTCCCCCCCGCCCCCCCGCCCCCCCGCCCCGCTGCTCTGCTGTTCTGTCCTGCTTACTCATGTCTTGAGAAATCTATTATAAAGCAAGACAGAAAAAAACATCTAAAAGCTC